>VXAX01000192.1:367457-426561 GCA_013399835.1 Leptocoma aspasia | reverse complement strand
AAAAAAAAAAAAAAAGGCAGAGTATAGTCAGATGGCTAATCAGAAATCAAAGTCCTGGCATTGATGTTTCAGAGATATGTTACTCACTGAATTCAGTGTGAGGGTTCCACAAGCTACAAGAAGTTACTTATTTTCAGCTGAGAACCCTCTTAAGTGGAAAATGGATATGAAAAAAACAAAGACATGCTATTTTGTTGCAATAAAGTCAGCATCTGCTTGCCAGCTATCATTCCAGAAATCCTTCATTTACAGGAGTTGCATAGGAGCAGGCTTTTTTTTCTCTACATGGCAACAAAGAGGCAGAGTCTGGAAGCCAGAGGCCTATGTCAGAAACTGTGGGTTTGGCTTTGTTTCCAAGTCTCACTTCAAATTGAAGATAACTTAAGGACAAATTGCAGTCTTTATTGGATTTCTATAGGTTAAAACCTTTATATATCACTTTTTAATTATTGTTGTTATACTTTTTAACCAACTATTTTTTTTTTCTGGCAGAAAACAGTGATTGAAAGATTTCCTCTGAAATACCTTTTGATGTCTCAAGATCTGGATTCATCAGCTCTAATTTCAGACACTTGCCTAAAGCACTAAGTACTCTACTTTTAGTCAGTGGATACTATCTGCCTTTTGAGTCATTCTGAAATATCTTCTGTCAGTTGCAGATAAAACTTTGTGTGACTATGTATATAATTCCATTGTCCCATTTTGGGTGGAATGAAACCAAAAGCAAGATTGCATGGCAAGATTTCTAGCTTTTTGTATTCCAAATAAATCCAAGTTCTAACTGAAGGATGAGAAGAAAAATCACAACTGTTGGATTTCGGTGCTTCTTTGTTTGGATTTTTTTTAAAGTTTGTTTGAGTATACCTCAGCCGTATATTTCTCTCAACATCTCAAAAGATTCAGGAATGCTCTCATGTCTATTCCTTCTAACCAGATCCAGGGATGATAGCTCTACCCACATACAGCAACGGTTGCTCTACAATGTAGCCTGATGATTTTGTCTCAGTAAGACCACCTTCAATGCAAGTAAATAATTGCAGCATTTCAAAAGCCTGTCTTGGCCCAGCAGTTCGGAGGAAACTATGGTGCCATGAGTCATATTTTATTTCAAATATGTACGTGTCTTTCTGTAATGGATCTTCTTGACATTACAAAGCATAACTGAGAAAAATTTGATTAAATTGTAAGCCATAATACATGTCCATCAGAGTAGAAAAGGCTGATGGGACCCAGCTGGACTGGCATCCAAACCAGAGTTCACATCTGCTGCAATGGTGTGAATGACTGCTCCAAAGAAGGATAACAAACGCAATGCTCGTTTACTGGAGCTGAGTGAAAAAGGGTGTCTGCAAACCCTTCTGGTGTTTTCACCCTTTTCTGGTGAAAACACCAGAAGAACAAAAGAAACTGCAAGGAATTAAAATAATTCACTGGATCTCGCAGAAATCTTTAATAAAGAAATTGGGATTTATGCTAATTTTTGCTTAAAAATGTTTTTTAGTTTGACTGCAGCCACTTTTTCAATTACTGCATGAACAATTTTGCATTCACTCATCACATAAGATATAATTCCTAGTCCCAAAGGCAAACCCAGGAGATACACTCTGTGTTTTCCTGATCTGTAAGCCTGATCTGGCAGTGTCCAAGGCTACAGCTCACTGGTGGTCCTTTTGCCCACTCCCCAGGTCTGGACCACAGAACCATAAAGATTGGAAAAGACCTCTAAGATCACCAAGTCCAGTTGTCAACCCAGCACCGTCACCACCACATTCACCACTGAACATGCTCTCAAGTGCCATACCCACATGTGTTTTCAACACTTGTAGGGATGGTGAGTCCACCATTTCCCTGGGAAGTCTGTTCCAATGCTTTAGAATTCTTCTGGTGAAAACATTCATTTAGATTTCCTAAAATCTAATCTAAGCCTCCCTGGTGCAAGCTGAGACCATTTCATCTCAGTTCACCCCCCCCTTGCAACAACCTCCTTTCAGGCAGCTGTAGTGATAAGGTCTTCCCTGAGCCTCCTTTTCTCCAGCAGAAAAAACACAGCTCCCTCAGCTGCTCCTCACAGGACTTGTGCTCCAAGAACAGATGGCGCTGTGCTGTCCATACCCCTCATGGAAAAGTAGAAACATAATGAGAAGGAGCAGCTCTGTGGAAGGAGCTGGGGAAGGGATGCCACAAGGAGATGCGGATGCAGAAGCAGTGCGAGAGTGTGGGAGGGCAGCCCAGCCAGAGCTCCCCAACACACCAGTACACTCTGGAGAGAGGGAAGACCCCCAGGTGGACTCTCATAGCAGAGACTGAGCACCTAGGGCTGCTCTCTGGTGCTCTCACATGTTTCTCTTCAGAGTCCTTGGGATCTTACAGAGTTTTTGCAGTTATTCTTTTTTTTTCCTGTCTCCTTGCAGCACCTGTTCCTAACCTCCTGCCCTTACTTCCTCCCACAGGTCTATCACTCCTATATAACTATAACTATAGTTATACCCTCAGAGGGTTTTTTTTTCCATCTTCTTATGAGCCTTATTAATGCATTCTTATAAGCCTTATTAATGCATCCTCTTGGGATTTCCATTTTCTTCTCAACAAGACAGACCATATGTAAAACAATCTATGAAAAGAATAATTTTAAGTGCTGTCACCAGACCAGCTGTTTCCATGTTTCCTTCCTATGCTGTAAACCTGTAACAAAGAGAGTGTCCCACATGCAAGACATTTATGCTCTGTGTATCCCTACTTCAAAAGGGGACAAATATTCCTTTAAGATGATCCCATAAGTTAACAGTAACAATTAAAAAGACAACCAAATTGAAAAAAAAAAAAAACAAAACAAAACAATAATCCATCCAGGTTGCTTTCCATATGTTAGTTAAAAGAAGTATTTATTTGCTGTGTGTGCGTATATTCATTTTTGCAGTCATTGCATAGATGTATTGTATATAACCTCAGCTCTCTGCTTTGGATATGCACAGCATGTCCTGGGAGATGATTTACTCAATGGCTCTATTCATGAATTATACGTGTCTACCCAATTACCAGGATTAGGATTGCCTAGGGACATTGCAGAGCCTACATCACAGGTTGGGCACATCTGTCTACAAGACTAGGGCACAGTATACTGGCCTTAGTATGGCAGAGTGACCTGTATCAAATCTTCTCAGCATTCTTTGCCTGTTCCTTCAACTAACAGAATTTTTCATCTTTCTCTGTATGGGGATATTCAAATTCCATACAAAGTCATCACTGCCTATTTGAGTTTTCAAAAGGACCCATCAGTAGGTGTTGCAAGCAAATGCAAGGCAAGATGGATGCTTGACATCCTCACGTTTATGACTATACCATTTTTGCATAGAAGCAATGACAGAAATGGAAGGAGAAATTATTCCAACCTTAGTTCCAGTACAGACCTCCTATAGCAAGCTTAATCAATTATAGCTAATTGAAAACTAATCTATTCCCAGGTCCTAATTCCGATCAACTAACCTAACTGGCTAAAATAAAAAAGGCATGTGGTGGGATGAGGCAACTTTCATTGAAAAGGAAACCTCTTAAATTAAAAAAAAAAAAATATTAGAACAAATTACTGATACAAACAGCAGTGTTTGAAACGATCCATTTCCAGATCTCTTTCAGTGATTCTGTGGAAAGAAGTAGAAAACATAGGCCTGGTTAGTCATTATGATTGTAAAGAATTTCCAGTTGTTTATTATTGTTAATGTCATGACTAGAAGTTTTAAAAGGTTCAACCAGACCCTGAAATTGGAGTGAAACGTTAAAACATTTTGACTTTTTAGGTCAGAATATTAATACTGGGTTTGCCATTCCCTGAGAGAGGCAGAGACTCTGAGAAGTGGTAACTGAAGAAATAAAACAAAGCACAAAACCATACCACTTTCTATGTGAGAAGACATAAGGGAGCTTCCTTATTTTGGTCACTTCCTCTTCCCTCTTTCTCACCAACAGACACACACATATGCACAGTATACATATACCCCCAGACAGCTCCTGAGCCTGTAATCCTCTGCTGAAAATCTTACTTGCTGTTTTAATGAGCTGAATTCTCTTTGGAATGAAAGAGATTAAATAACAATTTCAGCACAACAGAATAGTCAAGCCTGAGGCAGAAATGAATGGCCAGTGCAGGATTATGATAAATAAATAAATAAACAGGGATGCAGAAGCAGTGTCAAATCAAAACTTTCATCAAAATATAGTTCTTGCATGTCCCTGTTTCCAGCTGGCCATTAAATTAGTTGAGTTCTCCTTGGGCTCAGAGACCTCTTAGAGACTGCCCTGTGAGGTCAGGTATAAAAGGCTGACTAAAGAGGAAATTTCACAAGAAAAAGCCTAATCACACAAGTCTTTGCTTTATTCACTCACAAAAGAGGACAACAGAAAAGGATCAAAGACCAAAGTATTTAGGGAACAGATTGAAAAAGAAGAGTACTAAAATTGAATTAACACGATAGCCTATTTAAATTTCTAGTGTTTGGAAAACACTATATTGCCTAGCACCATACAACATAGAGGAATTAGGGAACAGTTGGTTCTGCTTAATCAGGATTACATGAACTTTTCATTTCTATGTTTTATAATTCTTTAGTTCATGACTGGGACCATTTTTTTCTTTTGCAGTGCCATTAGGGAAGGTGCTGCAGCACTACAAATAACAATAATGAGATCATGACTCCCACTAATCTGATCAGGGCTATCAAATCTACTTCCCCAGCACAGAATGTAACCATACAGCAGAATTTAGATCATCCCACAACTCCACCAAAAACAAACACCATCCACCCTATAATAAGCTTAAAGCCTTTCACGTACAAAATAAGAAACCTCAAGAAAAGCAATTATGTCACAGAAAGGGGAAAGATTCCTACAATAGCAGGCAATTACTTTGGTGAAAATGTCTAGAGATCAAGAGGGTGCCTAGAGCTGCATCATTACAGCTGCAGCACTTAGGCTGACGTTTTCAGACTGCTTCTACCAGAAAAAAATGATGGGCTGGCTGGGAGACCACCAACAGAACCAAATAACTGCAAGCACCAGAAAATGCTCAAAATCAGAACAAAACAAAACTAAACAAAATAAAGGAAGACAACCCCAAGCAACAGCTCTTGTCAATTTGATAGAAAAAAAATTTTAACCGTTAGTTTAACACTGGGTACATGAGAAAGACATATCACTGACTCATCCGAGACTGAAAATAAAGCAAACAAAGAAAATGTCCAGAAGTCAACATAAGGAATAAGCAAAACAAAGCGGGAAGGATGGCCCTTGTAGATGGTTACTGGATAACAAGTGTCAGTGTTTGTTGGCAAGTATCATGCACTAATACAAAATCTACTTCCATGCCTCCCCTGAGGGCATGAATAAATCCAAATACCTGAAGTCTTAAATGTGTCATGGAGTTGATTATGGAAAATTGCGTTAAATTTTCATAGAATTCCCTCCATGTCGAGAGCAACCTCCTAATGCTACCGGTGCTATATGACTATTATTCATACTTTAAAGGCCATATAAATGGATATATGTTTGGTGGGGCAAAAGTTCAATTAATCTTACCCTTCTCTAGACTCAGTGATCCTCTCTCTGAATCTAAATAACTTCTGAGAAGTGCGAAACACTGCTTTAATCTTTAATCAAGCCAAAAAATAAAACATTCAAGAAATTCCACTTACAATTTCCAGAAGCTTCATTTTAATTCAAACAAAAAAACCCAAACAAACCAAAATCCCACAACCTTGAAGAGCATATCAACATATTCAAGAGTCTAGGCCTCACAATGTCCTTGGTCTAAGAAAAAATAAAAATCAGGATACATATCCTTTTGTCTATAACAAACTCATGAGAGATGAAGAGTATGATTTCAAACTTTTAATTATTTGCAAGCAGTCTGCATCCAGATTCTTCAGATGCATCTGAAAATGGTTTAAAATTTCTGGTATGTACCACCAAGAATGCTGCCCATGAAAATATATTTCTTCTTTATCAGTACTGACAATCATTCAGCCTAACAGGTGATGCAGTTTGGAAAGTCACAGTTTAAAAAAAAAACCAAACCAAACTAAAATAAACCAAACCAAAAATAAAAAACCCACGAAACAAAATCAAAGTTAACTGGAAAGTTTCTGGAGGAGGAAAAGAGAAAAAATATTCAGAAGGGTAAAACTCCTCTGATTCCAAAATGCGGGCTGCTAAACCTATAGAGAAAGACCAAAGAGCACAAATAAAGTGGGAAAAACAGCACATGACTCCAAGTAAAGAAAAATAACCCTGCTGCAAATATGCTTATGATGGACAGAATAAAAATTGCATGAGTGACACACAATCGTATCATGGACATACATGTTGCTGTTACATTTAGGGAAAATTTTCTAATTAAAAGCACAGTGAAGTAATGGAATAGAATGCACGCTCTAGATCTTAAAAGGTTGCATCTATAAGTATAAACATCTGTTAACTTGTTTAAAAGCCAAATTAATTACATTAGCACAAATCCCTCTGTGGCATTTCACTGAGTTAAACTAAAATCATAGACTCCTTGGATTGGAAGAGGTCTCAAGAGGTCTAGTCCATTCCCTGTCCACAGCTCATCTCACATCATCCCTGACAGATGTTTATCTATCCTGTTTTTTAAAGACCACCAAGAATGCAGAGTTTATAATGTCTTTAGACAATCCCTTTGCTATGAGATTTTTGCTAATCTACACAGCACGATATTACACAGCCATAGCAAACTACGGGCATTCACAGTCAGACACCAAAGTGATACAAAGCAATATCTTAAGCCATGATGGTTACTTTGAATCATGTGAACACATATAATCTCTTAACAAATTATTGTGCATCAGCTGACAGATGGTAATGAGTCAAATACACACACCACCTATCATAAATGTGAAGTGAAATAAAATGTGAAGTTAAGCTTTTTTACTTCTGTTCGCCAGGGGCTAAAACCAGGCATGTGATTAATTACTCTCCCTCAACTGGCAGCCACTTAAGTCAGGATAAATCTATATTTCCTCTATATTCATATGTTATTTACATGAGTTAATTTAAATATTGTTGCTTGAGAAAAACATTATTCTAGTTAGAGCGTTACTCTTTCCCTGCCTATTTACATGACTAAGTCTGGGGGATCTAACCAGGCTTTGATAAAGATACAGAAGAAATATGTCCAACCAACAATAGCAAATAACACTTCTTGACTTTTCCAAAAATACATCCCACACTTTTGACACAGTCACCAGTACCAGCAAATTAACATCTGTTCTTACCTCTGCATTTAGCAGAGAAAAAGTTGTGCTGGAGAATTATAGAACCTCAGAATAGCACAGGTTGAGAAGGACCTTGACAGATTACTTCATCAACCTTCTGTGGGAAAATGTGCCTAGATGAAATTATCTAGTACCTGCTCAGTAGTATATTGAAAATCTCTGACAAAGGGGGCTCTACCATGCCTCTGGGGAGGTTGTTCCAGAGGCTGTTCCCACTAAAAAATTCCTGTCGTACAGGAACAGGAAAGCACTCTTCCCCTCAAGCATCCTTCTCTCGAGTTTAAATGTAGCTCACTTTGCAGCTGCACTAGTGCAGCACAACAGGAATGCTGCTACCATGCATTGTTTTGGCTACAGAATAACATAAAAAGCATTTTAAATATTTGTTGTGTTGAGCAAAGGCTCTTTCTCCCTCTTGCCTCTGCAACTGACAGCTGTGCACACTCCTAGTGCCTACACTTCCCTCTGCTCAAACTTTTTGGATGAGAACATAAGAATCAAAGACATTTTCCATCACATTGAAGTGTACTGATAAAGGCAAATTCAGAGACAATCCTGGAAAATGGCATTGTCCTAGAAAGTCAATATTCTTTTGAATGATTTTAGGTATCTCAAAAAGTCATTAATTCCTCTCCCTTAAAACTGGACTTAAGATGTCTTTTGCCTCTTTACACTATCAAAAAAATATTTCTTAAAAATAATGATCAGTAATGATACTGATTTGTTAGACAGAAAGACACCAGACACATATTACATTAGCTGGTGGTGAACATCTATAACTCCAAGGAATTGGTAAAGAAATAGTCCTATTTTCCTCCAAAAGACTAAGAGTTATAAAATTAATATTTTAAAAATACTTTTATTTTTTCAAGTCTTTTAACATTCCACTTTCACCAGAATATAAATTCTAAAAATTAGGATAATAAATCTACTGTGCAAAAGAACAGGGTGAAAAAGCTATTAGAATATTTTTTTTCTTTTTGAAATACTTAGTAAACAATTTTTAAGAAATTTCCAAAATATTAAAATTCAGTTCTCAAATTAAAAAATATAATCTTCTAATTTTAGAATTTAAAAAGTTACATTAAAATAGAAAAATGGTTTTTTGATGTTGTAAATGTCTTTTCATTCAAATCACACATTTTGAGGGGTAGGATAAGGGGACTGGTTTTTTACAGAAACACCGTGGGCAATTGCATTGGGTGTTCATCAGTGTTAACAATAACATTCAAATTGATAGTATTAAAAAAAAAAATAAAGATTCATCCTGGATAGAGGGATTTGGGTATATAATAGGAACTTTACCAGAGTTTGGCAGGAGATATTTTCCTCTTTTAAATAATTTGTATCTGACAGCAGCTGGATACTGAACCTTTGACAGAAAAATAAAATCCTAAATGTCTACCAGGTTCATTAATTGAATACAAAATATGGAGTTTACCTTGGTTGCACCTTGGTTCACTTCACAGCTGAAGTGAATTTGAATTTTTCAGCTCAAGAGCCAAACATATCAGCATTAATGAGCTGTGCATTTGTAATGTTCATGAGGTAACACACAAAGAATAATGTGGTGAAATTTTAAGCTGCAGATAAGTGCTCCCAAGTCACTCATTATCTGAACATCTGGATACACATCTCATAATCAACTGAAAATCTGTTTTAACAAATCTGTCACTGAGGTGCACATTTGTAATTTTTTTTCTGAAGACTGGAAATCATCAGAATGAATCTAATCAATAATCCCTGGAAACACAGAAGTTGGATATTTCAGCAGGCCAGCAGCAGGGAGAACTACCAGGTAGAAGACCAAAGGAATGCAGAAAGGACCAGTTAAAGTCAGGTAGATGGGAGATATACTTTTGGGCTTGCAAACTGATAAGTAGGTAACATACACCTTTTAATTTTCACCATCTAGTTTTAACACAGAAACACATTCCTGGACTCTTATTCCAAGCAAACTCTAAAACACATTTCCCTTGTATTCATGTAAGGTATCTTACAAAGGTATCCCAAGCATGTTAGTATAGTGCACATTATGTTAAAGAATGTGTTTTCTGAAGATTACATTTTTCTCTTTGTGTCACATGAAAATGTGATAGTTTGTTAGTAATTCATGTGAACTGACTTAAGTGATTTAAGCATCTTGCTTTATGGTTGCTCAAGAGCAGTAAAAGTACAATACATTCCAATAGGAGGTACACATTAAATTGAGATGGTTTTATTGTCAATGCTCACCACAAGCCTGGGCATTTTATGTAAGTTTCTGGAAGACAAAATCACTGCTCCCCAGCAGAAGCAGAGTACTCACACAAATGATTTATTGGCTAGGTTATACTTTGGTGGGAGTTAACATCATCTCACTCCAAGACTGAACTTGATTCTCTATGTATTTACTGTGGGATCACATGGAATAGTTATTACATTGACCTCCCTGGTTGCTGATGTTGACCAGAAATTCTGGCCCTTTGCCTTTTATCATCTCTCTCACAGTAAGGATATTCCAGAAAATCATATCAGACTGTGGATCTTGTGAAGAGCAACTAATTTGACAGGCCCTTATTTAAGCAAAAGCTGGTGTTGCCACCTCTTCAGTAGTTTTCATTTTTACATAACCTGTGTCAATAAGCAGCCTTAAAACAGATTTTCTACAGAAATGCTAATTTTGCACTAATTAAAACACTAAAGATTTTACTTTTAGACATATCTGATGGCAAAAAAAAAAAAAAAGCCCAAGAATTCTAGGAAAAAAACCCAACAGAACAATCCTTTTTTCCTTTTTTTTCTTTTTCTTACAGCCATAAGAACTTCCTGGCTTTCTTCAGTGGAATAAAAACACATGCCCCCTGAAAAGCTCCTTACTCTTGTGAGTTATTATTAGGGTAGGCTATTCATTTACTGCTCCTTTGTGCATGGATAATCAGTGTTATATACCCAAAATGGCATGTATTCCCATTTTTTCCAGTTCACAGAAAGGTCCAAGCCACCACTTCATTCACAGTCACCCGTTATTCCCCTTCCATATGACAGCACACGAGCAGGAGTGGGGGAAGTAAAATTAGCCTAAACCCAGCTATTTTGATGAGAATTACTTGGGATGTTTGCACTTTCAAACAAGCTCACTACTTTTTTCAGTCAATAGGTCACAGTTCTAACGCAGATTACTCATGTGAGCTACCTCCAGAAGAACGAAGAGGTTGTTCTTTATACAGAGGTTTCATGTTGCTTCACAGAGCATTTCCTTCTGTTACACAATCTCCTTGAGCTCCCTTTGCTATCAACAGCTTTTCAGACTAGTGAAGCAGAAAAAGAAATTTAGGTGCCAGAACACCAGGTTCATAACATTAACTTACCCCTCTTCTCTCCCCATTTCCCAAGATCCTTAAGAATAAAACAAAATTATATTTCTTGGACCCAAAAGGAATGAATGATCAGAGTACTTTAAAAGAATCTTCTGGGAAACATCTGTAAAATAATAGGAAAACAATTGCCTTATTCCATTTTCATTTTTTTTTCCTTTTAAAGGAAAACCTTATTATATGAAGATATAAACAGCACTAAAAAAAAATTTCAGCTGCTTCACTTTTTCTGAGACATCTGGATCTGGTGAAGTACATTCTGGTTGACAGAGCAGAGAAATACATATGCTTTTGGTTGTAAGAGTAAGGCATATTGGCAAATATCTTGTTGTCCTGCTATATCAAAAAACACAATGAGAGTTACAAAAATGCAAATCTTTAACCAAAAAAAAAAAAAACCAAAAAACCAAAACAGAACCCACCAAAACCAAAACTGTTGCTTATCACCTTTGCTTACAAATATACCAGTTCAGGCCCAAGGGTGCTGTGATTAACTAGGACAAACTGCAGACAGCTGAGGAAGTCCCTGATGGGGCAAGAAGTACATTACACTCCCTGAATTGCCTTCCAGTCTTTGGTGCTTTCAAGCACAAAAGCTTCCTGAAATCGTACTGCTTTCTTTGAATTTAAGTGCTAAGATGGATTTTCTTCCATAAATTACCTTGATCAAATTTGTGACATAAAATGATGTCAACAATGTCCCATGGCAAGGAGTTTGGCAGAGTTATTCCTCACTTGGTGAATTATTACCTCACCTGTAAAGCTCATTCAGTGCTCCCTAACTCCTCAGTGAGCAAGTCCCTGAACTGTTGTTCCCAGATCATCCTCCTCATAGTGCTTATGTGACACAATGTGACATGCTTACACCTCTATGGCCCTTTGTCATTTCTCTCCAGGACAAAGTCCTGGGATCCAGACCTGGCCACCCTTGTTTTCCTCTTCCTTTTCCAGCCATAACAAATAGTTTTGAACTAAACAGTATGAAACATATATTAAAAAAAAAAAAAAAAAGAAGTATATCCTAATTAGAAGAAACACTGATTTATAGAACATTTTATACTTTCACTTTAAGTCTACTAGCCTTTGTTTGCTTTTCCCCAGGCCTCCCTGAGAAGCAGTGAAGTAATGTTTTTGTAACCTATTTTTGGCCCAAATCCTATTCCCAGGCACCAAAACAAATCAGCCTAGAGGCAAGCACAGAACATTCAGGATTTAGATAGTTTCTTCATCCCTTTGTTTTAAATTTGACTGGATCAAACTTCAGCTTCTATTTTATTCTTTGGTATCAGCAAGTACTTTTGTGGCTTCTTCATCCAGTCCTTAAGATTCTAAATTTTTGGGTGTCATCAGCAAATTTTGATGCTCCACTGCTACTCAAACCAGTTACTAAGATGTTGAGCACTGCAGATCCCAGAACATAGTCCTGAAATATTCCAATAAAAATCTAAATTTTTCATAGTTTTCCAACTTTTAAAACATTTTTATCCTTGTAAGGGCATTATCTCTTGTATTTCAGGAACTTAGACTCCTTGATTTTTAGTAGTTTGTCAACAGCATTAAGAAAACCACATGAGATGTATTAGCCAAGTCTCCTTTGTATGTTCACGACTTCTGCTATAAGTTCTTTAAAGAGGTCCAAGCATTTGAATGTTCTGTTTACAAATACCATTTTTGCCTTTTACTAGTAGCCTGCTCACAGAAAGAGAGAACTTTCAGCAACATAAATTGAACCCAGACCTTTCTTTGCCAAAAAATAAATGTCTTTTGACTTCTTCAGTTTAGTCAGAGTGGTAAGAAAAGAGCAGTTTAATTGGTGTTAATATAATAAAAATGACAAGATGTTGGCAGCTGGTCCATGTAGGGTGTTTGACTGAATGAGCAGCTCTCATGCTGCAGTCATTTTCATTTGGTCTTCATTTTGTATTTCCAGTCCCATGCCAATACAAATATACAAAACCTCGTTCACACCTTTGATTGCTGCTAATAGCTTCTTATAAATAAAGTCTTAAAGATGTAAAATGAGTATGTGATTGACCTAATGACAAGCTAAAGACAAGGCACCACTGAGAGAATTTTTTAAGAAAGAAGAATAAACGGAAATCAGTTTTTCTTGGCTTCCTTGATGATGATGACACTTAAATACAGTCATCAGGATGCTAACAAAATTATAGTTTGGAAACAAAAATTCGATCAAAATAAAACGTGAATACAAGCAAAGTGGGAATCAGGGACTGAAAAACATGTAAGATCATGTAAGATGTAAGAATCCCCCTTATTGTGTGACTGGAAGCCTGAATAGCCCTAAATAAGCTATTCATCCCATATGCAATCCATACTATTTTGTTGCTCTGATTTTTTTAAAAGGTCTCAACTGGGATTTCTTTTGTGAAAAAGATTATTTACATATAAATAAAAACAATGCACTTTCAAAAAAGTAGTCACAGTTCTATGTAAGTCCCCAAAAAGGAGACTGATGTGGCTTTATGTCCCAGAATGAGGAGTTTGTGTCTCTACTAAGGGAGCATCGCACCAGTTGTTTTCTGCACCAGTCAAAGCACGAAATGTAAACTTGGCTGACCTACTTTTGAATAGTTACTCATCCTGGAATGTGTTCCTTAGTAGCCTTCTTTATTGCTAGTTAAAGCCAGTGAAACATATTAAATACAAATCACTGGCATGATAATTAGTCTGTTTCCTCAGAACATTTCTGCTACTTGCATTCTGCAGCAGAGAATTTGTCACTCTTCTTCCTCACCCCACATCATTAGTTGCCTTTATTTCCTTCAGGTGTACAAGCAGTGTAACTTATCTCTTTGGCTGTATCTCCCAGAGAGAAGAGATCCTGAAAGGATTCCTGGAACAGCTCCTTCAATTCTCTTCAGCATTATTTTATAGCAGAAAGAAAATCCAGAGTTTCAAAATTGAAAATTCAAATAACTTTATGATTTCCAAAATTTTACTTCTACCACAAATGGAAAATATTCCCCAGTGCTGATCTAAACTCAGGATACTGTCAGCCTTTGGAGATGACAGCAGCAAGGGGTGTTATTCAGTTTTCTCAGCCACATTAAATCCCAGTCATCTATCCTAACTGCAGCACCTCTGTTGGTAATGGTCACCAGGGAGGTTTGCTGTCAGCTGAAGGGAAGGATGGCTCACAGAGACCAGATCAGCCTGACTGCCCTGCTCTGCCGTGAGATATGGTGAGGTTGTGATGTTAATAAGGGGACTCTCTCCGTGGTGGTTTCATCCCACCACAATCCCACCTTCCTGACTTTCTTCCTACACCCTAAATCCTATTCTTCATCCCCTCAGGGTCTCACAGATCTTCTCTGCCACCTTTGCTCAGCTAAGGAGTTTTTAGCTGGCTTTAGTCTCAGTGATTACAAAGTTTGGATTTTGGTAGTTCAAGCCTACACAGGTTCTGCCCATCCCCATCCTGATCTTCTGTGCTCCCCTGCACATATGTTACAGCTTATGAAAGCTCTAACAAGGTCAAAACTCGATATAATATCATTGAAAGGAGTGATAATAGGTTTTCCAATCTTTCTATCTTCTTCCTTTTCTATCAGCCCACCTTAGGTGTTGTTAGTTATACATTAACTGCTTGCTACATGAAGCAGAAATTAAACATCTGGCAGTAGATTTAATGCAGTATTTTTAAACCGAGAAGTTCTACACAACCAAGCTGGCCACTGAATGCAAATGACAGAAGACTACGTGTTCCTCAAGGAGGGTACATAGATGCTTGTGTAGATGTCTGGAAAAGATAAATTTTTCTTCAAATTACACGTTACTGTTACAGGGACTGAAAGCAACCATGAAGAGTGACTTTCCAGGAGTATGGAGGAAATTAAAAATACACCTGCAAGAGTCTGTGTAAAATACAGTTTTACCAGTGTTAAGTTTTAGTTAAACTTAATAATGGAGAAATTGTAAACTGTCTACGGAAGACGTGAAAGTCAGAAGATCTCATATACCCATCAGTAGCTAAATTAATGAATTTATTATATTGGAAATCATCTGAAATGATAAGCAACTATAGATATGAAATTACTTTGAAATTAGAGGGGGAACCCACCCCAAAAAAATTATTAAAATTTGCATTATTTTAGCCCTTTTTTTCGCATCTCTCAAATTCCAATAGTCCCATAGTCCAGATTCAGTGTAGCAAAAGCTGTCCAAGGCCAAATAAGCTGTTTCTGCTCAGTGTGGTAATTCTATAATGCATTCAAGAGAAATTCTACAGTAGTTCTGGGAAATTATAATTTATACTTTTTACGAAATTGTTTATAGGTTACAAGTACTATGTACATTTTAAAGTTTCCACAGTGTGTAGTAATTTACAGTTTCCAATTAATATTGCTGGGATACAAAAGTTAAGTCATGTGTGCCAGAATATACTGCAAAATTATTTTCAAAAGTGATGATGGCCTAGATTTTTTTTTTTGTATAATTGATGCCCTACACACCTCAGGGGAAGCACTTTCTTATTAGAATGTCATAAATGCAAAGCATAGTTCATCCTCTAAATATGCTCTAAACATGTTCTATTGCATTTGTTTATTGAGTTACTGGAGTTCTCAAACCATAAGATTTCTTATACATGCACAACTACATAAACCAGCCCTACACACAAAGTAATTTTTTTAATATCAATAAAATCACAACTTTAATATTTGAAATCCTTACCAAAATCCATTAATTCGGTCAAGCTTCCAAACTTACAGCAAAGGAATGTCTCAGCAACAGAAACTTTTGAAGAAGGCAGAAAAGCCAAGATTTTTCCCGTACTATAAATTAAATAAAGAAAATCTCATTGAAGGAAAGATGTGACTATGACTGGCAAACCCTGAGAAGCCTCAGACATTATTGTTGTTTGCACAGAAGATACATTTGGTATCAGGCAATACAGAATACAAGTTTCCTTGCTGCTGTTGTATTTCTGCCTGCCTTGCTTTTATTGCCATTCAGTCTCCTCTGCACTTCATTCCTTCATGCCGACTTTCAGACTATTTAATAATATTGATTTCCATAGCTTCTAATTGTTAGATGTGAAACAGAAGATACCATTTAAAGAGAAAGGACAACATTCAGCCTCAGCTTACCATCAGGAGCCCATTAGCATTATACAGTATTGCTCTTATCAAGGAAAGGAAAAATAAACAGTAGAAGGGTAGAAAAAGAGCTTGTTGCTACTACTATGGAGTCCAAGTAAATGGAAAATATACGGTGTGAGAGAGAAATGCATTCTCTTGGTGGTTAAGATAAGCTTGCACCATATTTCATGATTTGCTAGTGGCAGCCAAAAGTTAGGGCTTATCCAAAGTTATTCACGCCTGAGTCAGTTAACCAAACTGTTAACAGGGCACTATGCAGAATTTATTTTTGAAAAAAAAAGGGGGAGAAGGAGAAAGAAAACCTCTTATTTGAATAAATTCATTATTTGGACTAAACTCATTCATTGTTCCACTAGATTTTACCAATACCTTTAGGGCCTCTGCTAGAGAACAGTGGTAGACAATATCTTGCCCCACAGATCTAGCACAATCAGAAAAAACAAGGGGTTAAACAGCCTGAGAGATAAAAGAGCTGAGGACTGCAGGGTGCACAAACTCAGCACATCTCTGCAAGAGCATCTGCCAGCAGGAATACTTCCAGGGGCACAACAGCAAGAAGCAAACTCCTTCAGATGCACTGGCAGCACTCCCTCACCACTGAGCCCACGTTGGCACAGATCAATGCAGAGCAATTTCACTGTCTTGTGACAAATTATGTCAAGGCCTTTTATTTTGCTAATGAGTTCTGTATGTCTGTTTTAGTAACTTTAGCTGCTGTGCTGAAATGGAAATTTTGTTTCTCAATTACTGTTAATTTTTACATGGAACATCTCTGCCAGCACTTTCGATCCAGGTGGAAAGAGGCAACCACTCTAAAGGGTGACCTCAATCTATCAGGAAACCGGCTTATTTTTAGACTGTGATTGTTAGCTGTGCAAATGATATGGCAAGTTGAGCTTGCAGTTTCCCAAAGAATCAATCAGCGAATCATGCGCTAGCAGAGCGGCATAATGTTAAGACATCCCCTTGGCAACAAGATGACTACCAAACTAAAAGGCAGAGAAACAAACACATGTACAGGAAAAAATCTTGTGCATGTTCTCATCCAGCTTTAAAATAGAGAAATAATTCAAAAGTCTGGGCATTAAGAAAAATAGTCACCTGTAGCAAGCAACAGCCCTGTGAGGTAAAATGCTTAGGTAATGTCATAGCAGCAGTACATCAGCAGGCACCACAAAGTCACTCCAATGAAGTCATTATGTAAGATATTCAGGGGCAAAATGCCACCTCCAGTGCATATCTAAACTCTATTATAAAGAGCATGACTCCTATGCTTGGGTCATGGCTACTAAACCTAGCTTACTCAGAGGTCACACCTGACCACAGTCCCCACTTCCTCTGCAGCTGCCATGAGCGCTCAGTTCACTGATCATCTCTGCAAGGTGAACCACAAATAAAACGTGCTGCTTGTCATGTCTCAAGAGGAGAAAGCCTGGAACATCAGGTTTAACTCCATTAACTCTTCAAGAGTAATACAATTCTTTCCTTCACACCCTAATTTTTCCTGGGAAAATACATAACTGTTTAGATATGAGGGAACTCACAATGTCAGCACACAGGGCTCAGAGCTGTGGGTGACCTCTGATGGTTTCTCCTCCAGGGGCACAGTACATGAGCTACCAAAGCACTACACCTTCTGTCATCAGCCAGATGAGGTTTATCCTTCAGGTTACTGTCTTGGAAAGTGCCAGAGAAGAGGAAGCAGCAGGATACTATAAAGACCCAATTCTGCATCACTCTGTGATAGAGCTGTGGCACCAGTACAATTGTCCTCCTGGGCCTCTGAGATTTTTGTTCCATGAAGAGCGCAGAAATCACCTACAGGGAATAAATAAATGGAAAGAAACACATATCATCAAGTCTCCTAGACCTTTGTATTTGCACACATTTTCTTCCCCATTGATGGATAAGGATCCTGTCAGGAGACCTGCTTCCTCCCACAGGGGTGAAACACAGTGTCTGTTAGGCCAACCAAGCACCATTCTTCTTTCAAGGAAGGTAGCTGCAGTACCATTCCCAAATCACAGTGTACTGTCAGAGGAGCATAGCAAAAAATTCATCTTTGTTGCTTGTTTCCCCTACTTTTTGCACTTGTGAACTGGATGGGGCAATCAGTTTCCCACAACATCAGCAAGCTATTCATTAAGACAATTTAAATACAGGCTGGTGCAGCAGACAATGCAGGAGCTGTGCAACCAGTATCAGTGTTTATAGCACCTGAGTCACGGGCTAAAATAAGTTTCAAGGAAGGAAGCCACAAAGGTTTTATGATAAATGGCCTACACAGACACATGTTAAAAAAAAAAGTATCCTGTTCAGCTAAGTTGGACAGTGAGTTGGCACCAACCTGATCCTGAAGTAATGACATTTGTTCCACAACAGGATGGCGTCTCAAGGTCAAATCTTTCCTGATGTTGGTGGAAAGATGGACAGATGCAGAAAAATTCTCTGCCTCTGCTTTCTCCTGTTCATTCTTAAGCATTCAAAAGCTGTTGAAAAAAAAACTCCTCTGATTTTCTTATCTGCACTACCTAAACTTAATTTTTTTCTATACACATGATTTATGGAATTACCTCAGAGCCATATAGGGCCACAGCACAGTCTAGGCTCACCCAGCTGCATAAACTCTGTTACTAAGGAAAATGGATGCTAAAGTCTCAAAGAGCAAAAAGAAATTATAACAGCAAGCTACAACACAACCCAAGTCTGAGAGGTGTCCTTATTAACAGCATGAGTTCAGCTGCATATGTACTTATAGTCTGCAGTTTTGTGGTCTATAGCTCACAGTTCTTCCTTCTGAGGTCTCCCTGTTGCTTTGAGCTCTATCCTACCTCTGTTGAAGTCTATAATGAATAAAGGATATGTCTCAGCTCTTGCTTTCACCATTGCCCTCATAAATGGAACTACCTGTACTGCTGAAGCCTGTAACACCCTTTACAGAAGAAAATGAAGAAATTATGCAAAGGGATGGTCAAAATAATGGTGAATGATACAGCTCTCTTCCAACATCTATATCCACCTAAAGCAAAGGAACATTTCTGCTTCTGACTGTGCTGGCGTAGGGATAAAGATCCTATATGGAGGTTCTGGCTCTGCTACAGTCTGTACCTTGAGGCCATTTTACCATCAGTGCAGTCACTCTGTTCACACCCCAGCAGAGTCTGAGTGCAAAACAGTGCTCCTGTAGCACACACTACCAGGAGAGCATGCCCCCAACTTGAGGGCAGATAGGCTAATCCAACCATCTGTATTTGTGAATATTCTTTTCTTGAAAGGAAGTTGTCCCATTATTTAATTATCTTGGTAAATGAATCCACTGTTCCCATCCTCCAGTTTCATGCTATGAAGCAAGACTACTCCATTCACTGTCAGACAGAGAAAGCAATGAGGAAAATTATATCAAATAAGAAAGTTGGGAATCACAAAATATGCAAAAAAAAAACCCCAAACAAGCAACAACCCATATAAAACTGGGCAATAAAGAGTACTATGCTTGGTCACTCTGCTTCTCTGAAAGCTAATTCTTTGCTAGCATAACATGTGTAACTGGTTGGTAATTGAAATTTTTCTGAATTGGCATATCATTCTGACATTGGCAGATGTCAAGTCACATTGTTAGGCTCTCATAGAAAGGGCTAAAAACTAGTCATATTTGTCGAGCTGTATACAAAACAATCCCATTCCATGAAGTAATTCAGCCATGAATTGGAAAAGGCACAGAATTAACCTGTGCCTGAAAGCTTTTCTCAAGGAAGTTCATAAAGATGTCATAGCTTTGCTGTATTTCCAACAGCCTACAGAGATATGTCCCTGCCACAGCAACTATTATTTCTGTTTTTCAGGGGTGTTATTTATAATAAAGGAGCATTATTGAGTTACACTTTTTTATTCCAATTCTTGCCTTTTTATTCCAATTCTTCTTCCAATTTCTTTTCCTCAGTAAAACCTGTATAGGAATGACAATGTTGCATTTCATCTTTAGAAGTGAAAGTACATTGGTTGAAACTCCTTGAAACATTGCAAGGACAAAGCAGTAAGTCAGAGCTACTGAAGTAACATAAAGGTTTGAAGAATGTATGTTTTTTTAATCACAACAAGACCCTTTTAAATAACAAAAAGATGCCCTCACCAAAAATTGCCATATGCTATTTTTAAACAGCCTGTTTGTTTTCCCTGACTGTGCCAAGATTTATGTAGGTAGCACAAATATCACAAAGGCTTATTGTATCCTGGATAGCAGAACACTCAAGCAGTATAGTAATTAATTTAATTTTTCTTACCTGTAGATTCTTTGCTTGCATCACATCCCTGGGCTTCTGCTTTCATACTCCATACCTAAATGCTGCTACAGCTTAGTCAGAAACTAAGTGATGTGTGCACATTGCTGACAGACCAGTGTGGATTCTAGGAAATACGCAAGTCAGCTTGTACGTCCTGGCTCAGGGATTATGCCTGCATGGCCCAGGGCACTTATGCAGAATTTTTATTTTCTCAGCAAACAAAAACAAAGATAAAACTGCAGTCTTCCTAAGGAATAAACAACAGCTTTGCTTACAGCACCTTTCAGCTCAGAGCTCCAGAAAAGCCTGTAAAGTCCTTGAACAAAACATCAGCCTTGGAGAAAACGGAAATTCATTCTGCTTGGTAAAAAAAATTCTTGAACAAAACAAAACACAAACCCCTCTTCCAGTATAACCAAAGCTTATGATGTTAAATATACATGTATATTTTACCCTTTTTTTTCCCAGCCTTAGTAAGACAAACTTTCACTGCTGATAAATACAGAATTAGATGTGCCTGAAACAGCACCTGCATGTTACTGGAAGCAATGAATACCAGAGGCATCACATTAAAGTTGTCATCTTATACAGAAGGGATCTTCTCTGACCACTTTTGGAAAGCTAAACATGTCCCAAGGGGCAATGTTCAGACAAGCTAAAGAAAAAAGTGCTTATTGCAGTACTTAAAACTCGTTCCCTAGTCTGTGCAAAAGCACACAGGATCTCTGTGCTGTCTGAAGGATATTCACGAATGCTTTGACATGGAGAGCACTACCTATACATCCAGGAGGAAAACTGCAAATATTTCAACAGCATCAGAACTCCTTGGAGCCAAAATCAGCTCCATACAAATTTTCATCCACCTGCAACTTGGGTTATCTCAGTTGATACACAATCATGATAAGAGGAGGTAGAGATGACAAACAAGTCGTAAGAGCCTTCAGCCAGGCATGAAATGGAAACACTGGCTTCAGGTTCTGCTAGCCTGAAGAGATTCAGGTCCATAACACCTGGTTTTCAACAGATCTTCCTAGGGCCTATGCTTTTGATGGCTGATGCATTTTCTGATCCTTTTTTTAAGCAATGAGCCAGAGCTCAGCCCTGGACTTGAGGGTAACTGCACCAGAAGGCTGCAATGCAATACAAGTGGCAGGCTATGCATCACAGAGCTTACAGTGCCCACTGGAAAAGGGGAAACCCAAACTCTGCTTCCTTAAACTTTTGAGGCTTTTGGCTTCGGTTTTACTTGTCTTATGGAAAATGCATATGTAATCCTAGAAACCAAACCTTTCAAAAGCTGTATGTCCTGGCTGAGCTGCCTAACCAAGGGAGTTCAGGGGACTTCTAGAGAAGCAAAATCTTCTAGAGGCACAAGACACCTGCCTGTGAGCTCCAGTCAACAGAATTAGTGAGGATCAAGGAGCACTGCAGTCCTGAGTGAATCTCCAGACCCAACTGCCACATTCCCCATCCATCTGCCTCCAACACCTTAAATAGGAAGCCTGAACCTTCTCCCAAGAGCTCCACTGAGCACAGCCACTGTGGGGTTTACTCTGCATTCTTTTTGTTTACCTATACTCTTAAAGTTACAACTGCTGAGAAGAAATGTCTTTTCTCTTTTGCCAGATCAAACTAGATTCAAACTGCAAAACTTTCTGTCTTGTAAAAGAAAAGATGTCTCCCCAGACACAAGCTTTGGCAAGTGAAAATGCACTGAACTCCAGGCCCTGCTGCCATCTACAAAGTGAGGGTCTAGACATGCAACCAGCACGAATGACAGTTCAAGAAAATTATCATCACATGGCAGCACCCACTGCTACATCCCAGCCTTAACAGGGTATTATACAAACACAAGGACACAACTTGTTTGCAGTGCAAAGCCACCAGAAACCACAAGGCGTTTAACCTCCGAAAAAACAAGCCCCACAGTAGGTGTCAAAATCTGAAACTGGCTTCACCTAATCAGATACTTGGCATTACTGGAATCTGGCAGAGGTCAAGTGTATCATTGTTTCCAGAGTAATTCCCTAGGAAGGATATGCTCCTAATTTTCTCATTTCCAACAGCACAGATAATAGTTGCTGGTACCAGCAGAATTCATAAATTTGCTCCACAGTCTGTTTCACTCTTTATTAATATTTTCTGGCAAAACTCTTTTCCAAGGATTTAATACTTCAAATCTGGTGAGTTTATAAGTGAAGAGATCAAGAAATCCATGGATAGAAACCAAATCCCCTAGAATCTTGCCAAATATACTATGGGATTCCCTAAATGCTTACTTGAGAAAAAGAGATTAATTTAATTTTTCCTCGCTAGGAGTCAAAACAAAAGAAATAATAACACTGGAAGATATTAAAAAAACAGTTGAAAAAGAAATTTAAAAATCTGTTTGGAGTTAGCATTACAAATGAAAATCCTAGCATGTTAATCAATTTGACATTTAAATTACATAAGGTAAATCATCTCAGAGCAACCTTATTGAGAAAATAACTATTTTATAGGCTGGTGTGGAAATAGGAACTAATAAGTAACTGCATGTTCAGATTACAAGAAATGGTTAGGCCTAGTAACAAAAAAATAAAATAACAGATGAGTCCAAGTCACGAAAAAAATAGTCTTAAAGTATAGTATCAGAATCCATTTCATGTACATGTTTATTATTATCAGGAATATTATTTTTTTGAAAATTGAAAAAAATGGCTCTCATTTTTTGTCTCTAATTTGTGATTAAGGAATGTAAGAAGATATTTCTATTAGAAGAATAACTCTAAACTGAAAGCTATTGTCTTTTGTACAAACTTCTGTTGACATATATAATATTTTAAACATATAATGTTTAGAATTTTAAATATAATTAATAAGAAGTAAACTGATAACAGAGATCCCAATCTATCAGACCCTCTAACTTAACCTCAGTAAAATTTGCCTAAGATTTTAATAAGGTTTGAAGCTCTGTAATAGTAAAGACTGACAGTCCCATTGTGACTTGGTTTTGCTTCAAAGCAGAAAGATTTTTACTAAATTACTCTTAGTAGGTTCTTAATTACATTTTGATGAAAGGCCAATTACAAGAGCATAAGAAATGCTATGTATTACCTGTCTGCCTTAACTCAAAGACCTCTTTATACCAAGAGCTGCAAACAGAACTCAAATTAATAGTGCATTTTAAGATACTGACCTACACATTTGTGCAAACATGCAGAGACTAAAACAAGCTCTAGGCAAGAATATTGGGGGGAAAAAAAGAAAAAGGTGATTGAGTATCTTCACAGATTTCTAAGGTTGATTTCTTCTTGGCAGAAGTGCCCGCATATTCTAACTTGAACAAACGTTGCCCTTTTACTGTTATATGCTGCAGAATAAACATTTCTGTGAAAAGCTCCAGCACCAATCACACAGGCAGCAGAGATTGACATCTGCTTACACCTGGCACTGCCAGAGGTAGATTCCTTATTTCTGGTACTGAAGTTTGGCCCTTGCATAACATTTCAGTGGAGGTTTGGAAGGATAGGGCTTGGAAAAGAACTCCTGGTTTCAGCCTACAGCAAGTTAAATTTGGCAGGATCCCAGTTTCTTTCCAAATCATAATTAATTTTTCACTACCTGTCTCTGTCCCAGTGTTAATATCAGACCTTTCACATCTTAATAGCACATGGTTTACATCTATTGATCAGAAAAAAACACACAAGATTATCAACCCTCCTATTCTCCCTCCCTCTCCCATCATCCCATGTGTAATCTGTCCTGTAATTGATCCTGACAGTAATTGACTGGAACAAATTTTTTGAGCTTTCTACCCCTTACTAAAACCCACTCTATATCGTGTCCATGGGATATGGCCACAACTTTTGCTGTCTGCAATGTCATTGTCAATGAACATTACGGTCACACTGACAATGTCTGAACAGGCCACAGTGTCCCAGCACTAAGAACTGTACAGATGTACAGATTTATCCACGTCCAGATCAGGCTGTCTCCAAAGGTTTGCACCTTTCACTTGCTGTATTGCTTCCAGAAGTAAGCACAAAATCAACATTACAGTTTTAGCTGGCCAAAGTTGTCAGGAAAAAAAAAAAACAACAGCTTTCTTTAGGCAGGCAGTGCACGATGGCCAAGCGTGACAGCCAGCAACAGCAGCAGGAATGCAGGTTCACAAGGCACATTCAGCTTGCCTGCCATAGCTGCAAAGCTAAAAACAGTAATGAGCAGCTCAGATCTCCTGTTGAACATGTCAGTGCTTGACTTGCCCAATAGTCATAAAGATGTTGGGGTCTCTCTTTGCAGAATCATTAGTTGGGCAAGACCTCTTGACCTAAGATCAAGTCCAGCCAATAACCCAGCACTGCCAAGTCCACTGCTAAAGCCTGTCCCCAGATGCCACACCTATGTGCCTTTTAAATACCTCTAGGGATGATGACTCCTCCACTTCCCTGGGCAGTCTCTTCCAATGCTTCACAATCCTTTCATTGGGGGGATTTTTCCTAATATCCAATCTATATCTCCCCTGGTGCAACTTGAGGCCATTTCCTCTTGTTCTATCTCTTGCTGCCTGGGAGAAGAAACAAACCTCCAGCTGGCTACACCCTCCTTTCAGGGATTTGTACAGAGTGATAAGCTCACCCCAGGCCTCATTTTCTCCAGGCTAAACAACCCCAGTTCCATCAGACATTCCTCCTAAGATTTGTGCTCCAGAACCCTCAACAATTATGCTGCCCTTCTCTGGACAGGCTCCAACACCTCTTTCTTGTGTTTTTGTGGTGTGGCACCCAGAACTGGACACAGCAGTCATGGGCACATCCTCAGCAGTGGTGAATATACAGGGACAATCACTTTCCTGGTCCTTCTGGCCACACTGTTTCCAATGCAAGCCAGGATGTCTTTGGCCTTCTTGGCCACCTGGGCACATTGCAGTATCAGAAGGTCTAATTTGTACCTATTACATGGTATCTGGATATGATCCCAGCCAGCAAAACAAGAAAGGATTGCAAAACATGCAGAGATATTCTTTCAAGTTTTCCCTGCAGTTTCCTTGGGGAGGAGGGAATGGGCTGGGGGGAGAAAGTTGCTGTGCAAGTGAACAAAAGACAAGTGAAGCAATTTGCCCCTGAGGGAAAACACTCCACTCCAGTGAGCAGTAGACACAGCCCATGGCAAGAGGTGCTGCTACAGTACAACCCACTGACCCACAACGAAGGCTGTGAACAGCAAGAGCTTGGCAGGGCCAGCTTGCTCATTGAAAATGCTTTCTTCCAAGTCAGAGTTCCTTGCATTTTAACAAGGGATAAAACAGGAAAGTAATAATACTTATTATTTAAAATACTACTGAAAAAAGAGGCCAGTTCATATGCTTTAAGAAACAGATATAATGTTTAACACTGTCCAACCTATGTATGAGATTTGCAAGTCCAGATTTTCCTCTTATCTTTTTTCTGTGTTTTTTTATTTGCCTTATATTTAAAATTCTGTTTGGGTTATTTTTGCAAAGGCACTCAGTCTATCCATGGAGGATGGAGGAAGGCAGCAGATGGTAGATGCAGGAACCCTATGTGACCTTGCCTCCTGTGAAAGACATGGATAGACAATGAACTGACCTCTGAAAGCTATATCATAAAATATCTTCATTTGAAAGGGACTCAGAAGGATCAGCAAAGTCTAGGTCCTGGCCCTGCACAGAACACCCCCAAGGATCACGTCATGTGCCTAGATATTAGACAGGGAGATGGTGCAGAAAATACTCAAGGGAGATAAACTGTGTATTTTGTCCTCTCTTCCAGGACCTACTGCAAGATTCTCTATGGCTTGAACATGGTCTTTCCCCTCATTTTCCACCAAGCTCTCACAGTGACACTATTCGGATAAAACCTCTCATGGGATTTACATAACAAATTTTAAGACATCAAAGCGCCCATCAAGGCAGAGAATAAAAAGGCAGCCTGGCAATCAATGGATTATTAGGGTGATTAATTTAAGACTACATGGTTATGCTAAATAACTACTTTAAGATGCTATGATTCAATTTGATTTGAACTGCTTCTTGGTGAACTTGTAACCTTTCACTCCACCCTCTCCCTCTTGGTCCTGCTTTTACTGAAGTCACTTGGATCTCTGCCATAACATATATGAACTGCAAGCAGTGGTGTAGAAAAAGCAGTACAGAAATCTTGTGCGATGGAAGAATTTGGCAACCTTTTCAAGGAGAAATAGAATAATCACCAGCTTGGCATTTGAATTTCTAGAAGCTATTCCCCTCCCCCCACCCCCCACCCCGTTCTCCAATCTTGGAGCAAATACAAAAAAGCAAAAATAATCTTGATTTAAATAGTTCTGCTTATAGAATCCTAGCTTTTGCTGTAAGGAGTGTCTCAGATCTGGAATAATAGACATGTCGAACTTAGGAAAGAAGTTCACTGGCAGTGAAAACTAATACAGCCTCTATCCATACTTGGTCTGCTGCCTCTTAGCCAGTGCTGTGTTAGTAATCACTCATTTACAAATACTGTCAGAATTTTCATTTAATGTTACAGAAATCAACAAAAAGAGCACTAAAAGATCTCAGAATTGTATTATGTGGGTTCAGCTTCTATATCTAATAATAGATGTTTTTATGACACCCCTCCCATTCCCTACTTTTCTCGTAATACCTTCCTTTAGGATTCAATATAGAAGTCAGGAAAAGGAAAGCCAATTGCATGGAGCTAAGTTCTTACTCCCACCTCTAGATATTCATTTTTTCATCTCTGCATTTGACTGCCAATAGCATCAGCTTAAGAAATATCAAGGAATTAAAATGCACAGAGATGAGAAAAGCTTTTCCCAGAGGAGAAAAAGTATTATACGTAAAATAGTATCTCCATACACAAGGAAAATGAGAATTTCCCAGCTTTCTCATCAGTTCAAACATACCAATCTATGGGATGGGAAAGATGGGAATGTACTCCATGTGCAGAGCTATCTAACCACTATAGATTTAACATGAGACAAAAAGGCAACAAAATAATAAATAGCACTCTGTAGTTGCTTCATTGAAATTAGTTTAATGTAAGTTGGAAGTAAAAATTTATTTTAACACCTTCTGTCTCTGAGTACAGAAACAGGGGCTTGGTTTAAAAGAATTCATGTTTTAAAACAATTTTAAATGTTGCTTTTAAGAGAGTAAGACTGACTCAGTCTTCCCTGTCTCACAAAGTCCTCACCACACCTCACTTGCTTGGCAAATATAAATAAATAATGTTATTTTTGAAAGACTGGAGAAAGCCTGAGAAAGGAACTGTGTGGCTTGATAACTAAACCAAAGCACAAAATTGAAATATCTAAACAGCACTAGGTCATACACAGAGGAAAGAGTAGTGAAAATCTTTTACTTTAGTGCAACCAGCAACTAGGTTAATTTAGAGAAATCCAATCAGCAGGAAAATGCACATATGAGTGAAATTTATGTGTTTAAAACATACCTGGGGGACAAGAGGTGTCAAAAAAAATTATTATGGAACAGCATTCACTACTGAGTATTAATAATCTCACTTTATCTGGAATAAACCCAGCTCCACATGATGCCAGCTGCATGAAAAGCTTGAAGTGACAGCCAGCTGGATCACTGCACAACTTCCAGGTATCTAAAACTTATCTCTGCCTCAGAATATCCACGAAGCTGAAATTTAACATCTGATGACTGTTTTACACTGGGATGTCCCCGCAGGCTCATTTCCTCTCAGCTTTTCAGCCATCCCATTAAGTTACACCTTGGCACACCCCTCAGCCAAAACAGAGTACTCTAATTGTCTGTTCCAATCTCCTGGATTAGACATGCCCATATACCAGCTCACGTGGGAACTGAACTGCACGCCCTGAATTCTTTACTGGGACAAGTCTTCCAAAAGCCCAGTATTCCCCCATTTACAAAAGCATCTCTGGATTGTATATGGTTGTGTTGCAACCTGGGCTCCACGGATTTTATCTGATACTGTTACTGACCTCTCTTGAGAGACCAGACAGAAAGTTTACAAACTTGCTGATCTTTAAGTTTCTAACACCCCTGAATTATCAAAACCTCTGGAAGCAGCAGCACCTGTGATAAACAAATGGAAAATCTGTGTCCCAGCACAGCGGTCTGGTTCAACAGAAGGGGAAACACATAAAAGAAGAAAAGAGGGGAGGAAAAAAAAAAGCAATAACCAAAGTCATTGATGTAACACACTGAATACACTGGAGGCTTGGGCTGGACTTGATGAATGCTCCTCACCCCCATAGACTATGAAGCCGAGAGGCAAAAGGTTTCATGTAGGCATCTTTCTGTTGGCACATACAATAAAATCAGTCTTGACTTTTATTGTCATGCTATGAAATACAGATCCATAATACTTGAGAATTCATTTTTCAGCGCACTATCTAATAATCCAAATGGCAGAAGTTAGCACTGAGAATTAGGAAAAAGTTTGAGCTCTGCAACTGGAAACTGGGTAAAATAATACATCCTTACCACAGATGTTATTATTACTTAGCAATTAATGGATAGAACACAAAAATTTTGGGCACAGTTTACTTAATGCAATCCATTTTTTTCTTCTGAATACCTCAGCACAGCTCTTTCATCTAAGCACAAAACAACCTTGCAGATCACATGAACAGCCAGAAAAATATTTTCCATACATAAAACTAATGGCACTGGTTGAGTTTTGGTGTAACAGGTAGAGCCGAGACAGAAAGTGCCAACACCTCAGAGCAGCTTCCGTTCTAAATTAATCCCCAGGAGCTCCTAAATTGCTTGATATTTCAAGAGAGCTGTAAGGGTAATTCATTCTTTCCAAGTGCTGCTGACTCCAAGGCTGTAGCTGCTCTCAGCAGGATGGCATTTATTTTTCATCAAACAGAAACTGCAATTTCAGTTATAGTTTTACCTACCACCAGAACACTTAGGGTCTGATCCTGTGAAGTGGTGATGGATTTCTGCAAGGTGAGAGACTAACCCCGAGGAAACCAAGAAGGATCTCTACTTGGCATATTAGGGCTTGAAGTTTTACTTGTGATTGTGCATGTCTTTTACCAGCCAGATCATCCATTTTGATGGCTGTACTGCATAAACCTCCTTGCCTCACTGAGCAGGGATTCTCATTGAGCCCCAGATCCTGCAGCCAAAGTCTCATCAGGAATTTATTCTAGCAACCAAAAGCTATCCTTATTATTTCATAGACAATCTGGATCAGCAAATAGATATACTCCTCATTAGAGAAATTTAAGAACACTGACTGGAAAAGAAAACAGATTTTTTTCCTCATTCCTTAGCTTCTTGCCCACCAGAGGTGTTCTTTCCACCATATTGGTAGTTTTCCAATCGCTGATCTGTTCAATACATTTAGAAAAGTTTTTTTCTTTTTTTTTTCTTGAAAGAGTCACTTCAGCAGAATTTCAAATGCTAACAAAATTATTTTCTTCATGTAATTATTTCTTATCTTTCACTGCCTTCCTGAAGGAAGCATGTGCTTCTCAATGATGCTACTTCTTCCTCCTGCTTTTTATGAGAAGACTTTTTCTCTAGGTGTGTTTTGCAAATCTCTGTTTAGGACAGGGAACTGGTCATGTGTAGTTGGGCAGGGACTTATAAGCTTATCTGGTATAACTCTTTAAACTTCATATCCCCAACAAATTCCATTGTAAAGAACATGGTGAAAACACAGACCCTTGAAAAGTTTGTGACTCTACATTGAGGCCAAAACAGAGTGCTATTTTTGGATACCTTAAATTTGGATTCATGATGGTATTCCTATTGAGGATCTTGCTTAAAAACCACTCTGGGTCCTGAGAAACTGAAAGACAAAGGCAGAGGAGTGGCTGGTATACCGGGAGTTTGCAGTCTGCATCTTAATCAAATCTGCCTCTACGAATCATGGGTTTTCACAAGTGTCATTCTCCTCCAGGTAACTCATCAAGGTGTTAGGTGGAAAAACTGCTGTTTTCCAGCACAATATCACAACTGCTGATGTTTCTTCAGTTGTTGACATGAATGCAAAAGAGGAAAGAAGACATTGTTTGGCACACCTGACACAATTGCTGGCCATCAGAAAAGATGGGAGATACCAGAGGTGTGCATTTACAAAGAGCTTTATATTCTGCCTGAGTAACCTCGACCTACAGCACTGTCCCCAGAACAACATCTTGCATTTCTGGTTGCTCACTGACCTCTGTTCTGCTCCCACCTGCACGTGACAGGTGAACTCACCCTTGCAGACAACTTTACTGGCAGAGCCAGCACAGCAGTCCAGGAGTGAGTGGAAATGAAGCCTGCAGAGGTGGCACAGTCAGGATGTGCTTCATACCACTCCTGTTCCTATGCAATAACTTCCCATCCTATCCATGCTGATCAACCCTATCATGAGGGCTTTTCTGGAAGACAGTTTTTTTTCAAAGCAGGCCTTCAAAGTGGGCCTCTCATTCTCATTATTCTCTTACTTTTGCTTATGATTCAAAGAACAGTGGTTTGCAATCACAAGGGGACAGAAGAAAGAGCCACTTCTGGCCTAGACCCATTCCTACTCAAACATTGTTACTGACATCCTCCAGATATCTGGCTGAAGCATTCTAATTCAATATAAAGGGCTATTTGCTTTATGCTTTATTTTAGCTTTCTCGTTTAGCTTCTATGCCACAAAAGTGGCTTTTTCAATTTTAAGTCAGGTAGAAAATCACCATCTTGACTCCAGCATAGAGGGTGAAATATCAAAAATATCAATATCCACCTAAGTAATTTTTAATGAATTGAGTCTTTTGTCCAACAACAGATGAACTTGTCTCTTTGGCAGAGTAATACAATCTAATCTGTTCTTATTTTTGGATTAATTTCAAAAACTGTCTCTCTGCATTTGAGAGCTTTCACTTATCCTTCTATGTGCTATTTTTCTTTCTTAAAATAAACTTTAAGGCCTATTTTTACCTTCATTTCTAATTTCTGCTTGAGGTGGGGGGAAGATGCCTTACTGTGAAAGGCCTAGACTTAAATTAGAAATCCTTGCCAACATGTAGTTTTATTTGCATTTACCTTGCAGAAATATAAATAATGTGTTTCTTGTCCTGACTTGAATTACACGGGTCCTGAGATATTCAATCTGTGGGTTCTACTCTGATATACATATTTTTTATTAGCTGGACCCTACCTTTCTTTTACCATGGTAAAGGAAAGGAAGTAGAAGACAGACACTGGTGTTGAAACATTTTTCAAAAATATATCTAGTGTGCATGTTTGATTTATGCAGGTTTTTAATCTGGTACGCTTCGTCTCCCTCTTTTCATTATATATAAAAGCTCAAATAATGAACACAAATAAATACATATTTTGTGTATTAAATTATATAGGTCATAAAAGTTTTTTTAAAAAAGAAAAAATATATTTTGAGTTTGTCTATTCTCATGAACCTTCTTAGATTTTCTGTCACATCACAGTTCATGACAAATTTCTTTGTCTCCTTTGCATGATACAGAGCTATTTCTGTTTCTGTTCACCCACTGCCAGACTCTGACCTCAGTAACATTGGTGTTATTCCAGTGCAAATCCAGAGTGGCCCCCAGTGTCTGGATGCAAGTCTGATACTCTTGGTTCCATCCAGATAAAACAGTAGTAATGCTTGCTGGCAGAAGGCAGCATTTTTGGGGATTTGACAAGACTGTGACCAGACTTCAGACTGAGAGCAAACATGTATATCCATCTGTTGTCAAGACAATCTGCAGTCCCAGGGTCTGTTGGGTTTGGCTGCGGAGGGTCTGCTCTCGGTCCCCTGGGCAGGATTCACTGGCCATGTTCTCAGGATCCTGCACTCCAGCTTTCTTTCCCACTGCTCTCTGCTGCTGTGGGACCAGCCCCAGCCCCAGTGCACTGTGCAAAAACTCTCTGGACCAGCTTCTTCCTCTTTGGCACAGGCCCTGTCCTACCCTTAGATAATCATCTCTTCTGAGCAGTGTTCTTCTGTGGGCTCATGAGGCAGGCTGTGCCCTGCAGAAGAAGGGACTTTTTCAGGATATTGCAACACATCCCAGCAGAGATGTACAAACTCCTATTCAATATATTTAGTTATCTTAGTCACACCACAGAGACTACAGAAAATGTAAGAAACTTCTTTAAAAAATTGAACCAGTTGTAGTATTATACACATTGAACAACACAGACATTAACTCCAAACTATATCTTTGAGCTTTCTCATTCACTGATGGCACTTAAACATCAATGTCTATGGAGGCCAAGAGAAACAAAAACAGTTGTGCTGTGACTAAGCATCTCACTCTTCCAAGAAGGAACTACTGCTGGAGAAGTACATCTTGTTTGGTTTCTTTATGAAGAACTGGAACCTTTAACAAAAGCCAGTGGACCATACCTGAATTTGAGTCAACATCAATGGGCTGGAACAATGAAAATCTGTTTTTATTATGTCCTGCCTTTTCAACTCCATTCAACCCTTCTACTGTAGCAAAATGCTATTTCCTATAAGTAAAAGACCAACGATGTTTTCCCTGCTTGACACATCCACAGACATACAGATTTGTCTCATTTATTTTTGTTCTTCCCTCTTCTGGTATTTCCATACTATACTGTTTGTATTCCACAGGTCTTTTAAAACATCTTCCTTTACTCATCTCCCTTTACTGATTTACTTGCTAAGCCTTCCTTCTGCTCTGTTTCCATTTCAGTTTGGCTGTATACATGGTCCTGCTTCCATGGTCCTCACACAATTTTGCATTTCCTAGATTGCCTAGATCCTTAGTTTTAACTGAAATATGTATAAAACTGTAATTTGCCCTTAGGTTTGTTGATCAGACAATAAATGGACTTCTAACTAGGGAAGAAATTGGATCTACTTGTGTTTCTAATATATCTATGCCAAATAAAATCAATATTAAAATAATTATATTACCATAACCTAAGAACTTCCTGAATCTGTGGGCTGCTGGAGAAAATCCAAGGCCACTGCATGCAAGTATGACATGACTGTCATTTCTATTTTTGTGCATGCCAACCTTGTGAAGAGCAGTAGTTGACAGGCACTGGCTGGTCTGGCACCCTCAGAGGCTGGTATTTTCTTACCATGCTCACTGGGCCCATTACTCAGCTGGGAATTGCACCAGACACACTTAGGAAAAAAAAAAAAGAAAAAAAAAAAGACACTTTTTAAAATGCTTGTTGTAGTTACAAATCAATGTAATGCAGAGTGGTGTCTGCAAGCACGTGCTGCAGATGGGAGTGCAGAGCACAGCTCCTGGAGCTGCTCAGCTGTACCCCACAGCATGACCACATGCCCACTTGCCCACTCTCACAACGCCCATCTCCCCTGGGCCTCTTCTCCCAGAGCCTGGGCAGGCAGACACAGCTTCCCTCCCCCAACACACCTGCAGCCTGCCAGAGGAGCCTGGAAAGGGCTGATTCAAGCAGTTTAGGGGGAGGAAGGATAACCAGCCCGTGGTGTGGCTGCAGTCTGGTAGGCTGACTTAAAAGCCAAGACCTTGGTTGGAGCAAGAACTATGCTCAGTAGTAAGACAGGACTCATGTGGGGGTTGGTTTTTAGGTTTGGGATTGGTCACTATCCTGTCATTATTGTTTTCAAAATGTCTGCATGACCTGGAGGGAAGACCTTTAATTAGAGATTTTAGGAGGCCAAGTGGAAAATAAATCAGAAGTGGAGAATCAGCATTTTAATCTTGAGGAGAAAGCTGCAGGCACAGAGCAGGAAGACCCCACAATGTTACGGAGATTGAACATGCAAAGGTTTGCATCCATCCACTACCTTCACTGTGCAGTGACAATGTGACTGGGGGGTGGTACAACCAAGGTATCCAACTTGCCAATGTTCTCAGCATCATGGATTTTCCATCAGCTACCAAAAGGAGCCAGGGTTTGGGATCAAGGAACATCTGCAGTTACTTCATCTATTTCTCCTCATCACCTTTGTCTGCCAAAATGGTCAAGCTGGTTTTTGGTGTCCTGGGTGTGACACCCAATTTGTGATTGAGTTTGTCTTGAGTCTGACAGGATCAGCTACTTCCAACTCATACAATTACACCTCAGAAGGCTGGAGGAGAAAAGTCAGGAGAATATGGTTATTTTTCCCAAAACACTGTGCAGTTTATAAAGTGCATGATTGAATTTTTTCACAGTATTCTGCAGCCAGCTCATAGATCTTTCAGAAAGGTAAGTCAGAAACTACCAGAGAAGACATCAGAAGTAGAGTCACTAACCATGATGATGCCAGAATTTGCAGGTTAACATGTTGAATCATAGGTCTTGCTGGTGCAAAAGCTTCTGAAAAGAAGCCCAAAATGTGTCTATTTCCAGAGGTGAGAACACAATGAAACTCTGCTTAAATGAAACCCTCTTCCCACACTACGTCTCACACCTGACACACATCTTAAAATCTCACCTAAAAATAGGAGTTTCTGAAATGCCTCTAGGAGGGCATGTAGTATCTTTCTACTTTTTAGTTAGACCATTCAACACATCCACCATTCCCTGAGCCATCTAGTGTGGGGATGTACTTCTGTGATCTTCTAGAGACAAGATAGATACAACTGGTCTTATTTGGCCTTCCAGGCTAACAGCAACAGCCGTCACTGAGGACTTTGCTGCACAGTGTTGTGCTGCTAACTTGGATCCATGGCAAGCTGCACCATGAAGCAGCAAATAACTTGCGATGCGCCTCCAGAAGTTTTGCATAAACAGAAATAGTTTTTCTTATTCGCTTCTTCCAAGACATTGGTGACTTTTCTGTGAGCGTGTAACCAGATCTGCATGAAATGATTGTAATAGCAGCAAAATGATTGTAATGGGGGGGAAAACCAGTTTTTATTCCCTTGCATAAAATGTCAAAACATAGATCAGACTGGCTGAACGTCCAGAAATTCTTTCCATTGGATCATTAGATCTGCCAGCCATTCTAGGATGTCTTTTTCAAAAAATGAAGATGACTTACAAAATTGTCTAGCTTGCGTAAAGAGAGATACTGTTTCCAAAAGGAGGGGTGAGTTTATTTTGGAGTTTTATATTATCTGGTTTTAAAGTTTTATATTTAGGGATTGCTATTTTTTCCAAAATAGTCAAAGATGCTTTATGTCATAGCAAAAGTCCCCTAAAATGGTATTTGTTTATTTAAATGGCACATTATCTTATTCTTAGCATTTAATATAATCCTTTTAGGGTCCATTAGATCTTGTTTAAGTTGCTGATCATGTAAAATTCCAAAATACTTAAACAGTGACCAGCAACGGCACAAAAATTATTAAACAAAATATGACTAGTCAGCTTTATGAGCAAAATGAAGTGCTCATTTGGGTATTTCTTTTTCTTATGTGGGCACAAGGAGAAGGGGAAAGAAAAGTTGATAATTCTTGCAGAGGGCAACTGGTGAAATTTTAACTTACATGGTAAATAGCTCTTTAGTGATAAGACTGAGTAGGAGAAAATCAGGTGATGTAAGGTCCTCAAAGACTTATCTATACCTTTCTGTTCAGGAATTTTGTGTGTGCATGTAGCAATCAGAATGAAAACTGACAGGTATGGATTACTAACTCAATTTAATGTTGCATAGAGCAGCTACAGATGGTGGTGACAAAATTCTGTCAGATTTCACTGCTCTGTATGCACAATCAGCAGAACTTCAGGAAAAAGCAAAAGAACATTTGGAGAGTCTGTGCTGTGCCTGCTCACAACATGTGAAGCTTGAAAAATTAAAGATGTGGTCAGTGAGAATAAAAGCTGCTGCACATACACGCATATGCATGTATGCATACATGTATATGGAACATACCTATAGACATGCTGCACTGAATAAGCAAGACATATTTGCCATCTGGAGAAGTCATGGATGAAAACTGTGCCATAAACAGTAAATCTGACATTATTTTTCCTCCCTTTGTCACTAGAGTTTCTCAATGTGTTCTTCTTCAGGAATGCATTTTAGTGTCAAGACACCCAACTTTCAAAGCCCTCAACTTCTTGAACTTATTGACTCTCAGATGAAGGCAGAGTCCATCTGAGAGCATCTTCTGTGCTGAATGCAACCAAGTATCTCAGCCTGAACATGAAGGAAAACAGCACTGCTCCCGAGCAGTCACCAAACCCTCAGACCTGTTCTGGTTAAACCAAGATTGTTCTTCAACTTCACTGCACACATTGTCTTTTAGTGATTACCAGATCACACCCTTAAATCCATGGGTGCTTAAATACTTAAATCCATCCAGTGAGTCTTATAAAGCAGCAGCTCTGCACTGCATCCTTCACTGCTTAGCTCAGGAGGCAACAAATCGCTCCACTCAGCCTGGCTGCCACTGCTTTTGGAGAAGTACAGTTCCCACGGTGGCAGTGCAGTGCACACACCCCAGTTTCACCCTTGTGAGAGACTGGATCTCTGCAGCAAGCCGCTTAGAAGCTGAACTGCTTTTGGCCTGACACCCCTGCTGCCAGGGACAATACCCCGTGTCACCGTGGGCTGCACCAGCCAACCCCTGAAACCTGCCAGACTTCAAAGCTGCAGGGAGCCAAGGCTGGACCAGATGGGCAGCCTAGCAAGTGGGAAGAAGCATCACTTCTTTGCCAGCCTAGCCAGAGTCTCAAGGCAACAAGAGAAGGCAAGACTGAGCTACTGTTGTGGGACAAGAGGAACTAGAGAAGGAGACAACCCCATAACAGAAGCACAGGAGAGGCCACATATCAAGAATCTCACACTTACAGATGGTCTGGAGTAGGAAAATGCTTGGTTATTTTCTGTAGATTGTAACAAACTTTTTCTTTAACTGGAAAGTTAGTGCATATAGTCTATATAGTATATAGTGTATCATATAGGCCATGATTTTCCCTGGTCAACTTCCCCAGATGCAATTTCCAGACTGAAAATAAAAGTCAAGCCCATGAATACAGCAGTAGCTGCTTTTATTCAGTACATCCCAAGAAAACCAGGTGGATCCTTCAACAGAGCTGTTTTTTTGTCAGAAGATAGATTTACAAAGGAAAGGTTTACCTCAAGTGACCTTAGACTAAAGATGTAACACACTCCTCTCTGTCCTTCAACTTTGTAGTGGTGGATTTTTCTATGGGGAAACAAGCCAAGATCCAGGTGTTGACTCCTATAGAGAAAGATTTCAGTTTTCAGGACAGTGCTTTATGTGTAGAGACCATCCAACCTAAGTACTTCAAATAAATTTATGTTGCTAAGATTTAGTATGAGCAACTTTTCCATGGGAAAGGTGATATTTCAATTGGCAATTTCCAATTTCAAATAAAATACTACAGCTGGAAAAATATACATACTGGAATTCACAAAATTCCCATGAAAACAAGAGAGGAAGTCTTCTCCTAGTTTGAAGTTGTACGTGGAAAAGACATTAAATACTGTCATAATCTGAATTGAAGCCCGATATCTTTTATCCTGTCATTAATGTGGAAAAATCAGTGACTTAACGGGTAAAAATAATGTCTATATGAGCAGTCTTCAGCTTTTTATTTCAGTTTCTCAGAATGTGGAACTTAAGGTACTGCAGTGGAGCACATGGCTGGAAAATTCAGCCTAGAAATGCTACTGTTTAAAGGCACTATCCTAGGGAAACATATAAAATCTGATTGGGTATTTTTTTTTTCCTTTATTCATAGCAGGATTTTAAGTTCATTGAGACCACAAGGCAAGAGAAATACATAGAAATTTTTTTTTGACATGGTTAAGATTCAGATATTTAGACAAACCTAGCTAAAGATCCAGATTTTGAGATGCCAAGTTAGCCCAAATGTTCTCATATCCATCCATAAGGCAGGTGATGGTCAGTATCTCACTGAATAAATCAGCAGGAGAAAGTCCACAGGATCACATGGTGCTTTGATTTTATTTCCCTACAGTCTCAGAAGAAATGCCAGATGTTCTGATCTTACTTAAGGGAGTATGTGCTTTATATTGCATGAACACTGTGAGTAAGAGCAGGAGTTCAAACAGCAATCCTACCTAGAGTAACCAACAGTCAAAACCAGTTGAGTTCAGTCGGTTTTTGGGTGAAATATTTGAATCCTGAGGATTTTTCCAACTCCTGGTTAGCAACACTGTAGAAATTAAATGTATTTTTCTCAGGGGGGCTAGAGGAACACAAAGATATTGTGACAACTAAAGAGAAACAATTGTGCACCAAATACACTGAGCTCTGGAATGCAGGGCTGCTCACAGATGACTTTGTTTTTTAATCTCAAAAGAAACTGTGGGCATCTAGGAGGAGCTGAGGTTACCATGATTACTGCAAATAACCCTGCCCTGGGATGCTGGACACCCATCACTGGTGGTGAGGAAGCAGAGGAAGCTGAGGAAGCTGAGAGCAGTGTGCTGTTACCACAGTTGTTTTTAATTGCTTCAATTACAGAACAAGAAACAGCTCTTGGTCCCATTCAAACCAATGGCAAATCACTGGTCAGATTTTCTGTTCTTAAGTTCTCTTACTTTTATGAAAATTAGAGATTTATTTTAGTCATATTCTATTTTCTCATCAACATGCTACTCTTACTTGTTATTTCTAGGCAATTCTATAACCTAGTATGATTCAATTTACAGAATCAAATAGAGGCCTGTGTGCAACTTTCAGTTTTATGCTTATTATCTTTCAGAATTCTCATTACTTTTATTTACAGATTTTAGTGATGCTCAGTTTTTCACATTTTCCTGTGTAATGCCAACTGCTGCCATTATCAGTTTTCCATGAAGACCTCAGGATTATATCATACTCTCCAGTACACTCAGCTGCCTAAAGGAAATTTTCAGCTCAGTTTTCACTGTGAAGAAAAGAATTTGCTGGACAGCACATGAAGTTCCAGATGTGACAAAGTCTGGCTCTCTGGCTCCCTGATGTGAAGTACAGCAAAGTGTTAATAGTTTTTACTGAGTAGTCAGCTTGAAAAGGAATAAAGGATTTAAGACATCCTTTATTAGTAGAAACTCCAGACAAGTGGGCAACTCTCAAAGGTTTTTTGTGAGGGTTTTTGGTGTCTCATGACCTACTGAATTTTGCATTTGTATTACCCTGAGCAAACTTCTGTGGTTCTCATTACCATTTATGTATAACCTGCACTGTTTGCAGCCAAGGCCTAGAGATGAGAACAAATCTCTGAGGAGTTAAAAGTAGCAAGAAGGTAATCTGATCCCAGAGGCAAACAGGAGGAGAGTGACTGGGAACAGGGCCGGTTCAGGTAAAATCTGCACTGTCACCCATTAACCATGCCAAAGAATGGGGACACTGGAAACAGTCTCCCTCAAGCCTTTTTTAAAAAGGGACAGGGCAACATGCCATGTGATCAGAACATGCTCTCAAAATTAGACTTGTATCAATAAAAACCTGTCTATTCTTTCATCCTGTTTTCTACTCTCCCTGCTAAAGCCAGCACCATCTGCAGAGAATGTCCAGATCTAGAAAAGAGATTTTATGAGAGTAAGATGCCCTTCCAACAGTTTCTGTCCTTTAGTCCTGTTCTGTGTGGACATGGGCCTCCACAGACCTGTTATCTTTCAATAGGTAGTTGGTTATTTGGTTCTCAGGGTCAAAGTCTGTGTGTGGAACGACAGGTCAAATGTGCATTTTGCATATCAGTAATGAACTAATTCTGCTCCAATAATGCTTTCAAACTCCACTCAAACATCTAAGGAGAAGGCAAACAAAATCCATGGTGTGTCTGGGGCTGCCAATATAGCTGGAAGTTAAAATGCAATGTGAAAGGCATGTCACAGATGAGCCTCTGCAACACGTCATAAACTGCACCCACTCCTCAGTGGACTTTCTTGTTCATGGGCTAGTAATAACTTTTCTTTCATTACGACTTTTTTCAGCAAGACACCCCCTTAGCACAGAACAACACTGCAGAACTGGAAAAAAAGAAAAAAAAAAAAAAGCAAACAACAAAATACCCTCAAATTCTGTTTGGGGCAACAGTAGCCACCCAGCATAAATGGGAGAGCAACATTTAGCTGCCAGGCACACCAAAACAATCAGGACACACTATGCTGGACATGGCAAAGAACTGGAGGAAAGGGGCTTGTTATTCAGCTGTGCTGGGCAGCATGGGAAAAATGAGAAAACCATAAAAAATTATTTCAAGGCAGAAAAACAACAAAAAGTACAAATAGTTGGAAAGGAGAGGAGGAATAGGAATTTATTGCACCATTTTGGAGGAGCTAATGGTCAGGACTAGATCTGGGATGTATCTAAGGAGCTACTCTTTAAAGAAAAGGTGTACAGTACAATACATGGGAAGTAATACAGAGCACATTGTAAAGCAATTTTGATAGCAGGATATGATGCAGGCAGCAAATCCTCTGTATCCATCTCCAATAACTGTATGCATGAAGCAATTCTGCAGGATTGAGCTCTGATATGCCAATTCTCACACCAGCATAGTTCACAAGAACAAAACCCCAGACAAGGAGCCACCTTGATGTTATCAGTCCAAGTCTCACGCCTGCAGTCTTCCCAGAATTTGTCTCTCTTGCTCAATCCTCTGCTTTTAGATTTTACATCATCTCCTTGTCTTCTCCTGGAGAAGAGTGAGCTCAGGGTGGGAGGTGCTGCAGCCCTGCACGGGTGCGCAGCCGGGCAGTGAGTGCTGCACCGCGCCGAGCAGGCAGCTGCACACCGAGGCACACACGGCAGGGGTGGCAGGAAACAAAAATTCAACAATAACACTTGATGTCACTTCTCCCATTACTATTTCTCACCACCTTAAGCAAAAGGCCTGTACCTTAAACCAGGCTCTTCCAGTGCTGAGACAGCCCAAGGGCTGCAATTCCACAGGGCAAACAGATCTGCTGGCTTGAAGTTTTCACTTTGCTGATCCTTTCTTTCTGTGTCTGCTGCATAAACCTTTTAAAACAGAAATCTTTCCACTCCTCACCTCCTGGGCAGGTCCTGATGAGATATACTGATCCCTTGCCTGTACCCATCCTCAGCACACCTTGCTTCCTGCTAGTCTGAGATATGAAATGCTAATTATCTGACAGCTTTGGAACATGGTGGATCTCTGTCATGGTTTAACTCTGGTCAGCAACTCAGCCCCCTGTAGGTGCTCACTCATTTTCCTTAGCCGGATTAGGGAGAAAATCCGAAGGGTAAAAATGAGAAAACTCATGAGCTGAGATAAAGGCAGTTTAATAGGGAAAGTAAAAGCCATGCACACAAGAAAAGCAAACCCAGGAATTCATTCCCATCGGAGGGCAGGTGTTCAGCCATCCCAAGGAAAGCAGGGCTCCATCACACACAGCGGGGACATGGGCAGACTTAAGTTGTCACTCTGAACATTTTCCTCCTTCCTTCTTCCCCCAGCTTTATATGCTGAGCACGACATCACATGGTATAGAATGCTCCTTGGTCAGTTGACGTCAGCTGTCCTGGCTGTGTTGCCTCCCAAACTTCTTGTGCACCTCTAGCATCCTCTCTGGTGGTGTGGGATGAGAAGCAGAAAAGGCCTTGCTGTGCAAGCACTGCTCAGCAATAACAAAAACATCCCTGAGCTATCAATACTGTTTTCAGCACAAGTCTGAAACATAGTCCATATCAGCTACTCTGAAGAAAATTAACTCTCTCTCAACCAAAGCCAGCACAATCTCCTTCTGCCTACCCCTGGCAAGGCAGTGTGGGACATTTGCTTACAGCTGTCAGCCAGGGAGGCCAGAGATTCTAAGGAGCAAAGGACTTACTCATCTTAGCAAAGGAGCTAACATGAACCAGTTTTCTACCATCCAGCTTGAAGGGTTTGCTACAAGAAAATATGTTAGATATTTATTTGCTCTGGCTGTGAGTGCGCAGTAGGGAAGAGTTTAAGAACAGCTTATCCTGCCTTTGGGCGAGGGGACATTGCAGAGTATCCTTGCTGGCTCTTACCACCCCATGAGAATCTCATGTTCTTCAACAAGTGCAATGTGCAGCACCTGGGTCAGGGCAACCCCCAGTATCAATACAAGCTGGAGGATGGACAGTTCAAGAGTAGCCCTGCCAAGAAAGACTTGGGAGTGCTGGTGGATGAGAAACTGGACATGAGCCAGCAATGTGCACTTGCAGCCCAGAAAGCCAAGTTTATCCTGGGCTGCATCAAAAGCAGTGTGGGCAGCAGGGCAAGGGAGGGGATTCTGCCCCTCTGCTCTGCTCTGCTCTGCTCTGCTCTGCTCTGCTCTGGTGGGATCCCATCTGGAGTCTTTGGGGTCCCCAGCACAGGAAGAACATTGACCTGCTGGAACAGCTTCAGAGGAGGGCCATCAAGGTGATTAGAGGGCACCTCTCCTATGAGGAAAGGCTGAGAGAATTGGGGTTATTCACCCCAGAGAAGAGAAGGCTTTACGGTGACCTAATCTCAGCCTTTCAGTTCCTGAAGGGACTCTACAAGAAAGATGGAGATAAATATTTTAAAAAGGCATGTAGTGCTAGGACAAGGGGGAACAGCTTCAAACTAAGGGTAGGTTTAGAGTTGATACTGGGAAGAAATTCTTATTGTGAGGGTGGCACTGGAGGAGGTTGCCCAGAGAAGCTGTGAATGCCCCATCCCTGGAAGTGTTCAAGACCACGTCGGATGGAGCACTGAGCCACCTGATCAAGTGAAAAATGTCCCCGCCTATGGCAGAGGGGTTGTAATGAGATGATCTTTCAGGTTCCTTCCTACACAGGCCATTCCATGATTCTTTGACTCTATGATTTTCCCTGCTAAGGGGATCACATGGACTGACAGTTTTAGAGTTGCACACTGAGCACCCCCAGGTGTAGAAACAAATTATGTAAAAGCCCTTTGCTGCTTTACCTCCCCCCCACCACCCTGCTGCACTCCATCAGATTCCCAACAACTGGCTGTGACCCCTGGGAGGAGTTGAGCTACCCAACAGTCATGCTAGGTACTTTCAGGGTTTGAAATGGTTTCTACACACTCCCCAAACCACATGGCTCATCAGTGGGAAAAAAACCTGGTCCACAGCAGGTCTGCAGCATCATGAGGGAGAGGGCCAAAATCTTTGCCACTTCTTTGGTAACACTTCCATGGGCACAATGATTTCTTGCTAGGAAGATAAAAATCCTGACGTGGTCTTTGTGACAGCAGACATCCTTTCGTGGATTATTGCCAAAACTCAGAGGCCTGTAAAGCAAGCTGGGAAGTGTCTGCTAGGGAAAGAAATCTCCCCTGCCTTTCATGAGAAGTTAATAAATGTCAGAGAAAAAATCTGAAGACATAATAATGGCTATGAGGATTAACTTTCTCTTACAGCAGCTATGCCAGATTATTTATTGGAAGTATTTTTCTTCTTTGAGGTTCGTTTGAGGGTTTTTGCCTTAAAAATAGACAACCAAAGGTTTATGAATGAAAGACACATTGGGGAAAAAATCAAGTTGACACATAAAATTATATTTCAGTGTCAAAACCCTAGGATTTAGCAGAGAAGGAAGAAAAGTATTTCATGCAGGAATCCTTCTGCAAAAAGGAAGGCCACTGGACATTAATGAGGAAATAAATGGAAATAATATATGAGGACTAAATAAGGAGGAAGTTTAGGCCATAAGAGATGAATGAGGAACATACACTTGCTCTAGCTTTGCCACCAGATGTGTGAACTCAATTGCATTTTATGGCTTTCAAGGTAAATTGAAAGTGACTGAACAGCAAAAAAACTTTACAGAGAGTTTTCACTCATAGTCCTCCTGAGACTCTTCCCCTTGGAGGTGGAAAAGGCTATATATGCTAACTCTGCAGTTTTTGGTGATGAGCAGAGGAAGTCTCTCTACAGAAAGCTTTGTTAGCACATGCTTCCTTCTTTTGAGCACGAGACAACCAGTCAAAAGGCCTTGGTTTTGCACAGAAGTCACTGAACTGCAGCTAAATGTGCCTTAGTTAAGTTGCTCTTTAAATCACATAATTAAAAGCAGAAACAAAAATCTTAAAAGGCATTATCCAATCTTTATATTCTCTCTGCCACATGTGTGGACGCATATACAAATGCAGTTGCTGTCAGAAAAATTTGCAATTTCAAAATAAATTTTGCCCACAATTTGAAATAAATATTTAGACTACAAAATGTCATAAGAATTAATATAATTATAGTTTGGAAGTCACATTTTTTTATTTCTACATTGACTTTTTTTAAATACCATAAAAAGCATATTTTAAAATAATAAAATAAATTACAATAAAATTATCTGTTCTGTTTCAGATGGAATAAAATGTTTCAAATGAAGCTGAGACAGACAAAATGAATTGTTTAATTATCTTTAAATCCCCTGTTTCAGTACCAATTTTCTGCATCTTCTATCCCTTCTATTCATTTTCATTTCAATGCTAACCTAAGCCATTTTCTGTCCCCATCTGCCTTCTGAGGTTTTGTCCCAGAGCCAGAAAGTGCTTTCCTGATTGAGCTCTTGACTTACTCACCATCTCCACTCCTGACACGGGTCAGCCATAACCAGGGCTCCTCTCCATGGTATCTGAGACCCTCAGCTCTGCATCATGGCAGCCCACCACCATTTCCCCTGGTCTCTTTCCCTGCATGCTCGGAGGTGTTCTTTTTTATTTCAAGTCCTTAACTGGGTGCAAAGATGGGAGGAGGTGTGTTGGAATTGCTCTGGTCACTATCCAAAATCAGGACAGCCTGAGAGAAACATGACCCACCATGTGGGGAGCTGCTGGAGTGCTGGGTGGGCCACACATGAGGCTGGAGTCTCTTGTATGTTCAGGATAAGAAAAGAGCCCAGGCAGGCGTGCCTGAAAACCCTGGCCACCTTGGGTGCAGCTATAAGCAGTGTAGGAAATCCCATATCCTAGATTCCTCTCAAGTAACACACCATTTCTTCCTACTTCTCCATCAAAATCCAGCTTTTTGTAAGGAGAAAACTGACATAATCCAGATCTACTGAAAAAGGATTTCATAAGTCACTTTTCCCCTGGTTCATGTCCAACAAATTAGGTGTACACCATGGCTACTGCGCAGGTCAAGGCCAACCACGTGGTGACCCTTTACCTGAGCACACTCATTCCAAGCTCTTCTTGCCAGCATCCTGCAAGGGCTGTAGAAACTGAGGATGGATTTTGCCCACAAAACTCTGGGGCCATGAGAAGTAAGGAACAAAGTAGTAAGTTGTACTTTCTATTACAAGCCTCCTCCAAATTCAAGGGAACAGGGCAGAAGGCCTTTGCCAGCCCATGTGATTTTTGCCCTCATCTGTTCAAAGAAGACAGTAGAAATGACATTAGCCTCCTATCTTGGGAGTCTGAGCCATGAGCTGTCACTGGTCTTTGGGAAAGTCAGGTTGGACCAGTATGAGAAGGACATTCTCTATAGTAGACTGGCCATACCTCTGATTAGTGAAACAGCTGCTTCCCAAAAAAATCAGTGGAGTTTTTTTGTTTAGATTTGCCAATTTTTGCTTTTACTATGTTTAGGAAAAGCTGGATCCAAAATTACTGGTGCAAAATAAATAGGTCTTAGCCTAATCTTACAAACAAGAATGCTTCTGTCTATTGCACAACCAAAATGAGCAATGTTTTAAATACTTTTTCAAAAAAGGGTTATCTTTTTGGTATTTCTTGGCATGTTATTTAAATGATACCTAACAAATTGATTCATTTAGAAATCCATATGCCTTTCAGAAAGTAAATACAGTTCATGTTTGAATAAGCTTCTATATTTGATACCAAGTTTTCAGGGAAAATGCCCACTAATGTTTTTCACAACATCAGAGGCATGAGCCAAACTTTTGGTAATGCACGGCATTATACTTTGGGGTGGAAGGGGTGGATTATATATTTAGAAGTAGCTCCTGTTAGGCAGCAGTGTTACTATGAAGAGCTGCATGGAGGAGATTGCCCACAGGCTACCACTTCTCCCAGCTGGCAGCATGACACAGTGCAGTAGCCTGGCAGGGGGCAGGACAGGGAGTTCCAGCCCTAAGTCTGAATCTCTTGCCTTCTGTGGGCTTAAGCCATATGTGGACTCACCTAATTTGTGATAGGTGTTTTACAGCTGAAACGTAAACCCTGAAAACAGGGAATGATGATGAAAACACAGACTATGCCATGACCACAGTCCAAGGCTCTTGTGGGACCTACCATAGTCACAGACTTAGAGCTGAGTTTCAAATATTTTGTTGAATTACAGGAGGACTGTTATTAGACTCTCCTTCCCTTCAGCTTATTACATACAATGGTTTTCCATAATTAAACCTTCTTTATAACAACTTTTGTCCATAAATGGCTTAACACTTCAAAATTTTCCAAATACTGCAATTCGTTATATTCAGGAAGCAATATGCATTCAGTGAGACTGTGTGTCCCAGGATAATGATTCTCTTCAATCAGTTTAAGGCTGGGCCATTGTAGATTTACAAGTGAGTATTATTGGGATGTGGATTCATTAGCTGACTAGTGCAGGCAGCCCTGCAAAGTGATCATTCTTTGCTTATTAAGGAAATTCCTGTACCCTCATGCATTTGTCTGGTGGCAAGCCTAAAAGAAAAAAAAAAAAAGGTATCACCTTTATAGAAATAAAAAGCAATAAACCCAGTCAGGACACCAACTCATATGGGGGAAGCTCAGTTTCAAGAGATTCCAATTGTGGGCTCAGTTTTTTCAGCAGGTTTGCTGGTTGTGGCTCTGCAGCCATCTAATGTCACTGCACACTACTCCATGGTTGTTTCATTTCACCTCCTGAAGTGACTGAAATTCAAGATGGAGGGAAGAGAAATGCAACTGTGTCTGCATTGACTATAGAACTGATTTCAGGTCTCTGACAAAAAAAGTATTGCATCAAGTACACAGCTTTTTAAGAGAACAACTGAGTTCAGTTATTCACGAAGGCAAGCTGAGATTATGATATGACAGACTTAGCAGGTGAACAAATTTACAGAATTCCATAATATTTCATGAAAATTGCCTCTTTGGGAACAATTTTTGCAGGTTATATTCCATTTCTTAAAAAAGCAAGAGCCTGCCTTAAGCAAATGAGTTGACTTACTGTGAGACAGCTAAAGGAAAAAATAAGCTCATTGGAATCTCCACACAGAGAAGCTCTAAGGGACAGGACTTGCACAGGGGTGTTTGCACAGTGCCGGGTACAATTGGTCCTAACCTGGTCATGCCCTTTGATTGTTACTGCAGAACAAACATTCGACAACAAAGAAGCAGCAAGTAATGTTCAGGTCAAGCTCAGCTACCAAATCTGCATTGTATGTTTCCCACATGCCTCCTCAAGCACTGAGGCAGCTGCTACCGCTGCATACAAAGACTGGCTAAAGCCAAAGGAAAGGTCTATTGACCCCACAGCTTCTGCTTAGGTGTCTGATGCATTGGCTGGAATTTCATCAGATGCTTCCTGTCACTCATGGATGTTCCCACTGCTGTGGGAGGGCATTTCTGTGATGATGAAAAATTTTTATCCCACAGGGAAGACTATCATGAAAATATCTTGACACCAAAGATGGAGCTTTTAGCAGTGAACAATATCTGCTGGGTACCTTTCTGCTATAGAGAATACTCTCTGAGCAGTCAAAGACCAGAGTTTAAAAAGCACTTCCATGTGCATTGGTCAATCACATGCACTCATGACAACTAAAATGCAAGTGATACAACAGACTGACAGTAGTTCCTACCAGAATTGGAAGCTAATTTTTCTCTCTTCTTAGTAGATTACTTTTGGAATGGCCATCAGTGCAGCCCTGCAGAGTCTCTGCTGCCAAATGCATTGTCTTCATAAGAGCAACAGCAATAGCCCGATCCAAGGTAGATGCTGTAATCATCAGAAACAGATATTCTTCCTGGGGGCAGAGAATGGCATATGGCAAGCTGTGTCTGTGAGACCCTGATGACAAACCTGGGGCTGTCTGGGTTTAGGTCTGGAGGAAAACTGATTAGTTTCAAGTTCTTGGAACTTCTGTGATTTAAATTACTTTATGAAGTGTGGCATATGTAAAGAGCTATGGTGGCTGCAGCAAAGGAGATGCTGTTTCCAAAGCATCTAGTACACAGCACAAATGCCTCTGTGTGACCCCACAGGGGTCCACAACTTCAGCAAAAACAGGCAGGAATGGTTTTGCCAGACTAGAAAATACAGCCTTAAATATTTGACATTATTGGTGACAGAGGGTTGGGAAGAAATGAAAAGCATGTCGGAAAGCTCCATCTACAGAAGATGCACTATTCAATTTTATAGTTCCATAAAAATGCAAAAGAATTGTTCACAGCTGAGAAGGAAGCCCAAACTCTTGGTTTCACTTCCACCACTGGCTGACATTTATAGGGTTTTACTTATAAACAGCACTTACATAAATCAGTCAAGTCATAGTTTACACCACTATTGCAAAGCAAATCCCAGTCATGTATTTGTTGCTTCCCAAACAACAGAAACTGAGGTGAGGAACAAGAGATGCAAACCCTTCTTCAGTGGGTAATTTAACTCAAATCCAAGTGCCTGGTTTGCAAAGTGTATAAACAGCCTGCTGAAACCCAAATAAAATACTTCAAGCTGAGGAAGAGCTTCTCTTACTAGTTTGCATGCTGACATTTTAATAAGTGCCTTGTAGTGCATTTTCCCCCTGATTTAATCATAATTGTTGTTTTGCTAAATTTTGAATTAATTTAACTGTTATTCTGCACTTCTTGAGAAGCTCAAGTAACTGTATAAGGCTGTATGAATAATTTCCCTGTCATGAAGAACTGCTAGTGGACAGCTTGGCTTGAAATATTTCTGAAGAGCATTTCACAGGATACCAGGACACCTGGTTGCACAGAGATGTTCCAATCCTCTTGCTGAACCTCACCTAACGACCCATCTAGCACCGACCTTATATCAGTGGCTGTCAAACACTAGAGACCAGCAGAATTACTGACAGTCTGAAGAGAAGTATGTGGTGCTAGTCCCTCCTTCTTCGTCTGCAGGAATCAGGATGAGAAGGCAGCAGAGAAGCAAGCAGAGAACAGCAATGCAGAAGTGAAACTGTGAGAACTCAAGGACAAAAAATTAAAAACCAAAAGGACTATGGCTTTATCTTTTCCTCAAAGCATTAGTTAAATTAAGACTGGTTGTGATTACAGAAAGGTTTCCTTGCAATTACTGTTCCACATCAGAATGTACTGCAGGAATTTCACAGATGTCTTGGATTGAGGGAATAAGCCAAGAGTCACTGTTAAAACAATGGCCATGCAGTCACTGCAGACACGTGAATCCTCTTCAAGCACACATTCACTAAGGAACACATTCACTGAGAGAAAACTATCACAGAGCCATGTACATCTCCCTCAGGAATGCCTGTCTTCCTGCTCCAGGCACCCCTCATCACCTTTGTTCAAACTGCAGAGAGGTGACCGCATACACACACAGACGAGGATGAGCTGGACGTCTCCAAAGCACATTCATTGTCTACTGTCTTTAGCTGTGACTTTAGAAGGGACACTGTTCTACAGCCTCCAAGGGAGGAACTCCATAGAAGAGACCCTGTGTAGGTTAGATACAAGAGAGTTTCATTTTTTAAAACTGCTGGCTGTTCTGGATTTCTCCATTTTCAAGAAGAAAATTTAACTAAGGTGACATTCCACTCATAAAACATTTTCACCCCTAAGTCCAACAGAAGGAAAAGTATGTTTAAGAACAATGTCTTACTGAAAAATAGCAGTTTATGCCCTCAAAGCCATTATGGGAATCTAAGGAATGTTTTCACCATGGGGAATATCCATGTTGTGTGCCCAATATTTAGGCGTGCATTTAGGACATAGGTTTTCTTCCCAAACAATGCAAAAAAGAAATTTTCTGGCAAGTACTGTCATTGCACATCCTGGTGCAACAGCCACATGAAATAGTGAAAATGTACATCCTCAAAACACACTCTCTGGACAGCCTAAGGTTATGTAACTGTGTAGGAGATGAGTCTGTCCATGATAGCTTATCAGGCTTTTGAAGGGTGAATATTTCTTCTCTAATGTACAGATTTTGATTTTGTGCTCTTGATCCTTGCATGCAGACTAGAGCCCCACTGCAGAGCTGCTTCTGACACACGTCTATAGATATTCAGGGCATTGCGGCAAAACTACACCAGCTCCAAAGCAACAGCATATAGCTGTGCTTTACCTAAGTACATATAGCCACATGCACTGAATTTTACTAAAAACACATAAATAACAGGAAGGAGGTTGCTAGGTGGCAGCTTCAAGAAGGCGTGACTAGATCCACACAAACACTTGGGAAAAAGGTGTGTGCAACTCCTACAAAACTCTCTGCAGAAGTTTCACAGACAAGAGCAAATGGCCTCAAGTTGCACCAAGGAAGGTTTAGGCTGGATATTAGGAAGATATTCCGTCACCAAAAAAGTTGTCAAGCATTGGAACATGCTGTCCTATGAAGCATGGTGGAGTCACCGTCTCTGGAGGTATTTAAAAATAAGCAGATTTAATACTCTAGGGACATCATTTAGTGGTGGACTTCGTGGTGATGGGTAAATGGTTGGACTTGATGATCTTAAAGGTCTTTCCAACCTAAATAATCCTATAAAAGCTAGAAACTCAGTTTCATTCCTGAGTAAAGAGGTTCCTGCGGATTTTTTTTATGGCAATAAAATAAATATGTGCTGCTGCAGCCAAGGAAAACCGCAGACTGTAACTTATCTTGATAAGTGACAGCTTCTCTGATCTGACTTATTTTAGCAGGGTGAGCAGAAGTTAAAGACTTGAGCTATTTCTCCTCTCCTACTGTAATCTACCAGTGTGTCCTCCAGCTTTCCACAGTGTTATTGTTCAGGTGATTTCCACTGTCCCACTTTGCTTTTGCCCTCCCTCCCTCCAGAAAATCACAACATTCTAAAGTGAGCATTCAGTTGGCTGTGTCCATATCACACTCCTCCTCAGTTTGGGAAAGAGGACCCACAGTGCCCCAGACACTCAACTGGCTCTCAGAAAAATCCCCCCAAATTTAAGCAGAGAAATGGGAATTAATTCGCTCCAAAGCGTAAGAGCATCCATCTGGGCTTTGATTTTGAGATACAAGCAAAGGCATTTAGATTTAGATGATTTCCAATCCCCCAGTTTTCATCTGTGTCTTTGTGTAGTTTCCTTTGCCAAACTGCCTGAAATATTCCCTAACTGAGCAAGTTAACACGAGGAAAGGGTAGGCCACATGCCCCTCCCTTTTCTGGCAGTAACATGGGAGGAAAGGCGATGCTGTATGGGCAGAGATGCTGAGTGCATCCCCCCCTCCTGGCCAGGCTGATTTCAAAAGAGGTACTGTGCAGAAGGCACCCTGCATTCGGCAAGGGGGCTGCTCCTGTGCCTGGAAAAACGAGCAATCCCACCAGCTTGTTTGGATAGTTTTTTTTACAGAGGAATACAGGTTCACTCATCATTACAATAAGTATATTCACACTCCCACTGAGCCAGTTTGAGACTTCCAAGACCAGCACAGTATATGAATGGGCCTAGTAAGAGCTACATACTGCAGACTCTTAGCCAGTATTTTTCAAATTTGGGTCAGTCTGAAGCACCATGGCTGAAAAAGTATTGCCACGAGCATTGTAAATTAATATTTTATATCCCCTTGAAGTGCTTTTTGAGGAAATTAACCTTCATTACTGAGGCATCTCTCCTGTAAACATAGAAAACAGAAAATACCTCTGCTGACAAGGGCAGCATTGTAGGGCAGGGATGAAGAGTAAACATTGAATCTGCAGGAAGAAGTGGACTGATTCAGCAGCTGAATCAATCAGGCATGTGCACCCCTTCTCCCCAGCACCCCCAAGCTTCAGGACCTGCAGCACCCCACCCGCTACAGCTAGCACCACCTTTGCACGCAGGCAGCAGCACACCATTGCCCCCTGGACCTACCAAAATGGCAAGGAGGAGACGTCAGCCCCTACCAAATACACCTCAAAGACACCAGGACTCCCACACTCCTGCCAGCGTGGTGGCTCGTGGTGCACCCATCACAGCCATCCCAAATCCCCGGTCCCGTGACCTGAACTGGGACGGCAGTCAGGGCGTGGGGTTGCCATGGCGCTGTTTCCTTTCCGTGTTTCGGATCATTTGCACGGCCCAACTGGTGCTGGAGTGCGTATTTTTGGCAGTGGCAGGGGAGGTTCCTCTGCAGCTGAGTACAGCCAGCCAAACTCAGCTGGCACAAGGCAGGGCTTTTCAAAATGTTCTGTGCTCCAATCGGAAAGCAGCCGAATGCTACTCTTCTCAGAAAAGTGCTGCCCTTGTCCTCTTTTAATGAAAGCGAACTTGGTATTCAGCAGGAGCAGGCCAGAGCTATTTCAGACATGGAAGACAGCAGACACAAATCAATAGAAAAAAATAACTTCTTTTTATTTACAAAAAAAAATCCAAATATTGGATGCTGTAAACAAAATTCACAATCTGTTCCCTCTAGAGTCTGTTTTCCATCAGCTCTTTTTCTGTCTGTGACAAAGCCTATAGTCAAAATGTTCCAAAAGAGCAATCCAAGGAGCAGTTTGCTGCAACAGGATGCCTTGCAGAAGGCAACAGTTGTAAGGAAATTTGAGGGAAAGCAAATCTGCACAGACTCCTACAGACTGCAGGAGCCTGCAGTGCCTTTAGCCAAGATGTCTTGAAATTTGCAGGCTATTTTTTTTTTACTATTTATTTTGTTAGCAAACCACTATTACAACAGCAAAACAGTACACTGATTTTCCTTCTTGCAAGGGAAATTCTCTGCATAAAGAAAACCATACAAAAGAATATATTCAAATAGGAGCTGAATATGCAAATACAATTTTTCATTTTCTGTGCAGTTTTATCTAACACACTTCATTTTCTCAATTAAAAAAAGCGCCTTTTTTGAACTGGTAGGAGCTTCTGATGTGATGCGAACCAAGCATTTACTAAGAGCTGTTTAGAGGATTTGTGTGAAGGCCTTTGTGCAAGATAAAAAATATTTTAAGTGCAATACGAGAAACTAGAAAAATATCATCTTTTTGGTCTTCTAATTGCCCTTCTATTTTTAGGGGAAATGTTCTTGCATTTGAGAGGACAGCTACATCTAATAAAAAAAAAAAAGAAAAAGAAGAAAAATCCCATTTAAAAGCTCTTGGTTGTTTCACGATCATTACATCTAACCAAGTTTAGCGCCCTGTTGGTTAGCAGGAAATTCAGCGGTGGCACAAGCAGTTTTACTGTAATCAGGTCAATGTCTTTAATCAGTTCAGCTCTTTAAAAGGGGCACTGTCTTCTGTAGCACAAGCTCTAACCTTACAGCTGATTGGATGGGATAGATCAAGTCTACAAAGCAAGAACACGGTTATTAACTTTAAAAGTACCAGTGTGCTGAAGAGGAGGGGAAAAAACAGTTAAAAATAAGTCAGACTTTAAGGAGGGAAAGGTGTGCAAACCACAGAAATAAACCAGCTTTGAAAAGGGGTTCTTATTTTACTCTTGGCCTGAACTCATGCCTTCTTCCCACCTCTAACACCAGGCACATTTTAAGCCACTAGTCACAAATAAAACAAAGCTCCACCAGTTCCACCACTTCATCATTAACATATGCACAACAGATCTGGAATACCTATATAATATATATAAAAACATATTATATATGTATCAAAATGCAAATGCCAAAAGGTGCAGTTTAGCTCAGAGCCCTGCTGTACGCACTACAAGGTAACTAGCTGCTGTCATTGAAAAAAAAAAAAAAAAACAACCCACAATAAGATTTGAGCTGAGAGGAAGTAATTCAAAACTTTCTTTCAAGCAATGGCAAAAATAAAGGGTCCTTCAAAGGAAAAACAGCACTGTATCATGTATTATCAGCATTCTGTGGTTGTGGCACAGCTATAGATTCTCAAACCCTTTTCAAGAGAGGATGAGTCACTTATTTGCCACAAATAGTTGTGGGAGAGAAGACATACCACATTACCAGCTGATCCTATTTCCCCAGCCCTCCCCTCGCTTCCGCTAGCAAACCAGGAGCAGGAGGTACAGGGAGCCAGGGGGCCGGGAGCACCCAGCCCGGACCCTCCAGGGGGCTGGAGGGAACCTCGCTGGGACAAGAAGCCCGTGGGAGGCTGCAGCCAGCCCCAAAGGAAGGGAAGGTGGGGACAAGGTCTGCACGTCAATGCTAGGAATGGCAACGGACCAGCTTTTAAGTTTCCTGAAGGACTCGCAGGGAAGGTGCTTCAGTAAACAAATCGGGTTCCTATTAAAGTGCCTGCAGAGTGAAAAGTACAAAGCGCGACAAAAATAGATGTACCTTACTCACTCCATAGGGAAAATACACTGCCAGGACACGAGTCCTCTCCCTCTCTCTGCCCCTGACTCCAACGCCAGACCGTGCCTGTGACCAGGCAGGGCACAGTCGGATTTTCTTCAAAAGCCTGAATTCCCTTTTTTTTTTTCCTCCCCCCTCAGAAAGAAAAAGCAAAATATCAGAGTCAAGTGTCACTTAGTCATTAGGTTTTCAAAGCACAACAAAGAATTTAACACCTTCAGAGATGGCACTGAAGTGAAAACAGCAGCGGAGGAGGTTGGTTTTTCCCCCCTGCTGGTCTTTCGGGAGAGGAAATGAAAGTGAATAGCTATTGTTCCAATGTAAAGTGATTCCATTTAAATAAAGTACAGTACTAAAATTGTAAATGCAGTGTGACAACCAGATCAAAGATGTTTAATATTCGCATAAAAATATNTATAATATATATATAAAATATAATTTTAAGCAATCGTGCAACACTCTTAAAAAGGGTTCATTTCACATTTGCTAAATTCTAGTGGTCCTGGAATGCATAATGCATTCTATTAAAAATACTCCTTTAAATATTAACAATTAGTGTTCAAATTACCAACTAATACAATATTCTTTAGCTGTCAGGGGGTTTAAATAAAACCTATCTTTGATCCACGTTCCACTGAAATTACACATCATGGAGGTATGCAGTCACAACATTAGTGGGTTAAATGTCAAAATGGCATTACAGTACAAAACAGTTAAAAAAATCAGCTAGTCATATGTTTCTCCATCTGTGGAATTATTATGGCTCACAAGCAACCCACTGAATTACTGTAATCCTTGTTCTTGCAACCAAAGACATTATCTGAATCCCACCTTAATCCTGACTGGTTCATTTACTCCAAATTTCTCAGGTGTGGGTTAAAATTTCACTGCAAGGTGCCCACTGTCCTATGACATCCTGTTGCAAACTGGAAAAGAAGTAGTACTTTATTTAAACATTCCTTGATTGCTACATTTTCCTAGACCACATTAATATATATTGTGTGTGTATATATATAGATATACACCAATAACATGTACATATATACACACACAAACATATATACACACATACACACACGTACCTAGGATAATAGCACACCGACAAAACATTAACTCTATACAGGTATTTGCCAAGAAAAAAAATAGGGCATTTCCTCCACCACTTATTCACAAGCTTATGGGTTGGTTTGCTTTTTTTTATCCTTGTGTCCCTGATAAAACAAAATGCATGGTTAAACCACAAAACTATATTTTTTTTTCTCACTTCAAATTTTATGAAGGCATCAGGCACTTTTGATTACTATTGGTGTGTACAAATATAGGAACATCTCCTTTTACATATATATATATTTATATATATATACTCTACTGTATCTTCTTTGCTTGGATAACTTTTTTGTGAAATCTTTGGTCCTTAAGTATATACTTCTTGCCACAGCTGGTTTTCCAGCATTCTCACATTTTTAAAATGTGAGGCATGCACACAGCTGGAAATAATGGACTTTGTCAACGTACGTGTTTCTGTTTTTATAACTGTACCAATCCACTACTGTTCATTTGGAGCAAGCTGTTTCTGGTAAGCATTCTAGTCAAGCAAGCTATACATTCTACATGGTCAATCCATAGACGGCACTTGCTGCAAGCCCCAAATGCAGTAATTCCAATATACAACTTTATTCAGCTTATCTCTGCTTTATGCCTAACTTTTAACTCCTGAATATATATAGAACTGTTTTTTGTGAAGTTTTTTTTCTTTTGTTGTTTTTTTTTGTTTTGTTTTGTTTCTTTCATATTCTCCCTTTTGCAGATCCCATTCTAGAGTAAGAATAAAAATAAAAGAAAATAAGGCCTTCGCACCTTCTCTATGCCAAAGCTATGGGAGCAGATATTGCCAACCCATATTGTCATCAAGCATTCCTCCCTCACTTATTTCAGGGGAAGCTGGTTGCTTTTAATGACAGGCCTCTTGTGCTCTGGGGTAGGATCCAATTATTTTGGGGTTCTTTCTTGAATGATCATGCTCCCATTAATTATTAGAAGAATCACAAGCTTGTCCCAAGCTTGAAAACTAGAGCAGATCATCATTGCACAAAACACCCCATTTCAGAGGGACCCGTCGGCCCTTCCTGCATCTTAGAAGAAGTTCTCTCCACGGGGTCTACTAATTTCGGTTCTTAATTACAGGGCAGCCAAGTAGAGTACGTGTGCTGCTGGCAAGGGAACACCGTCTGAACCTGGGCAATATAGTAATTGCTGAAGTTGGCATCTGCTACGTATGGGGCTGGCTGGTAATAGCAGGTGACATTGGCCACGTTGGGGATGATATTTTGCTCAGCTAGGACCCGGATGGCCAGCATGGTGATCAGATTCAGAGTCTGTCTCCTCTCATGTCCCATCAGGCACACTGTGCTCTCATTCACCACACCGTGAAGGGTCATGAGATAGTCATACTTGCGGTCTTCTAATCCCACAAAGTGGTTCTGCAAGTAGGACTCCAGCTTTCTCTGCTGCTCGCCAATGTCTGAGAAGTCAATGAAAAACCTCGAACACATGTATCTCTGCAGGGATTTAATCTCAGATTCAGAGGCTGCCCTAAAGCCCCTTACCAAAAGGTTGCAGTACTTCAGAAGACCACCTCCTCTGATTTCTTCTGGGTTTCTGGTGGCAATTATCTTGTTGCAGAGGTGATCAAAGGCTTCCTGGAAATCCCCATAAACGCTCTCGCCAATGATAGTTGGGTGAAAAGTTTCAGTCATCGGATTCTCTGAGCACTCATAAAAAAGCAGCAGGGAGTCCAGCTTGATTTGAAAGGAATCGACACTGAATTCAAACTGCCGCCTCAGAGAGTCCACAAATTTCAGCTCCACATTTTTGCCACTGTTGTTGGACAGGGAGATAAGACTCCATCGGTCTGAATCATTGCATACTTTTACCATTTTCTGCACATAAGCCTCCTATAATCAGAAAGACAAAATGAGCAAATCAAGACAAAGATCCAAGAAATTTCTCCTACACTGCATCTGCTCACCCCTCCCAAGCCCCCCCAATATTTGGATTTCATAAAAGATTTCACGGAGCCTGCAGATACAAACCAGAGAGTAAGTGCTTAATGTGAGAGCTCAAAATGCTGTCACTGCAAGGGTAGGACAAGGGAGGGTGTTTTGCTGGGACTGTGTCATGCAAGGGAAGCATATAGCAATGCTACTCTGTTCAGTCACTTCTAAATACACCTATAGGCTAAATCCATGGCACACCTGCCAAATAGGCCTGCACCCATATGCAGGTCACTACTACCATCTGATAAGAAATCTTGTTTATTGGTTTCCAGTTCTCTCTCTACTTCCCAAAAAGCAAGTTAGCAAATGTTCATTCCTCTCAAACCCACCAGTGCAGGTTCCATAAATCAGACCCATATTAAAAAAAAAAAAAACAACAAAAAAAACCCACTAAAAATCTGAAAGGATTTGGATTCAGCCTAATCAACTCAAGCGAAGTGTGTTCCAGAGGAGGGAATATGCCTCCCCACTGGGGCACTTAGCACAGCTGGAAGCATGCCTTGCAGACAGGGATTCCTTCTTGCAGATGTTAAATCCATCTACGCTCCCCGTGCACTCGGGAACCGGGGCCGGCACACCGAGCTGCCGCCGAGCCGGGCTGGGAGAGAGATGTGCAGCGCCTGGGCACACGCCCCAGGTAAAGCAACGCTCCCAGCAAATCAACCGGGAGGGAGAAAAAGCTAATTAATCCTGAAGAGCCTCGGTCAGGGCGCTTCACTGTAAACTCCTCCTCGGTTTTAAGCGTGGGGTGAATAAATCGCTCGGGGTTCCCGTGGGTCGCGGAGGGGTGGGGGGGAGCTGCGTCCCTGAGCGCACCGCTCCATCCCCGGGGGGAAGGTGCCCACTCCCCGCAGGCAGGCGCTCACACCTGCCCGCTCCGGGCGTCTGGGCAGAGGGCAGGTTTACCTTGAGTGTGAGAGGCGTGATCTTCTCCTTATTCACCCCCTCGGGTAAGAAATCCAAGAGGCAGTCCAAGACCACGTCCTTCACAGTCTGAAATTCGGCTTCTCCTTTGAGGTCTGCGCAGAAGATGAGGTCCAAGTCCTTGTAGCCCAGGCCGCTGTCCTGGTGGAGGACGTGGCTGGCGGCCGAGCCGTTCAGCCGCACGTCCCGCAGGCCGATGCCCTTCTCTTCCAGCCGGCTCCGCACCACCTTGACGATCTGGCGAGGCTGCATGGCCAGCGTGGGGAAGTTACCGCGGCCGTGGATGGGGATGGTTTCGCTGAGGATGCGGTCCAGACGCTGCACTTGCTCCCAGCTCAGCACGTTGCAGTGCGCGCTCTCCCCGCCGTCCGCGGAACTCCCGCCGGCCTTCTCATCGTCTGCCATGGTGAGCGGCCGCCGCCTCCCCGGGCTGGATCCAGGCACCGCTCCGGCTCCCCGCCGGCCCCCCGGGGCCTCTCTCTCTCCGCGCCTGGCAAAAGAGGAGAAAAGCCAGCGGTCAGCAGCTGCGTGCACCCGGCGCCCGAGCTCCGTTCCCCTGCGGCCGTCCCTTTCAGTGGGGAAGAGGGTAGACACACCTACTGATTANCTGCCTTTTTACCCCCCGCCCGCCTCCCCGACATTCCCGGTCATTCCAGGCTCAGCCAAACTTCATACCAGAGCGACGGAATTTGGCAAGAGCCCCTGTCCAAGCAGATGCCGAGGATCCCGGGCCGTGTGGTTTGCAGTGCTCGGCTCCTGACCGAGATTTCCAGAGCCGCCTGCAGCAGCGCAGCGGCATCACGCCGTGCCTGCCCGGCCCCGGCCCGGCCCCTTCCCCCGTGCCCGCCCGCCCTCCTCGCCAGCGAGGGGA
>VXAX01000192.1:266844-366261 GCA_013399835.1 Leptocoma aspasia | reverse complement strand
CCGCGGAGCCGTAAAAATGACGTGAATGACAAGCATATTATATAAACATACCCGAATGTATTTTATTTGCATTTTCTTTTAAATAACGAAGAATGCATCTGCTTGGTTTTCACCTGTTACATACGTACACATACATATGGTTATTCTTTAAAATACATNCGCAGCGCGGGGCAAGGGCGCCCCCTACCGGCTCCCGCGGGCCGGGGCGGGGGGGCCGGGGGCGGCTCGGGCTTTGATCCATTGCCCACATTCCCTATGGCTTCAGCAGCACGAGCCTGCTCCTCGCTCCGGAGCAGACGCGGAGCGAGCGGGGGTGACTCCACCCTGTGCCCCGTCATGCGGCACCGCCGCCCCCTCCCCGTGCCACTTACGGGGCGATAAAAGTGTTTGTAGTGCTCTGTGTCAATGTGTTAAAGGGAAAAAATAAAAAAAAGAAAGAAAGCTTTTAAAATCCGAATGTGTACAAGTGACTTCAGCTTAACAGCAGAAGCAGAACGTTGTACGTCTGCCAGAATATTGAATAGTGTTTGCCAGCTTATTCCTTTATATAAAATAAATATTCAGACTAAGCGACCTCCTGGCAGAGGATCCTGTTGAGGGGAGCCTGCGACTGGCTGCTGGGAACCTGGACCACTGGCTACTGCTGCTGGGCACAGGGAGCCCCTACTCTCCCCCTGGATGCAGGAACAGCATCTCCTCACACTGACCATGCATCCCGAGAGCAGAGCGACAAACACTGCCCATCTCCCTGCAGGGCAGAGGGTCGCCCGGGGCTCCCCCGGCCCAGCCAGATGACAGCCGAGGGCAGGGGCTCATAGAGGTCCCACCACGGGGGTTGTCTGCCTGCAGCACTGAGGCATCCCTGCCCTCCCTGTGTAGTTAGGAAGCTCCGAGACGTTAAAACATAACCCCATTCCCAGACTGGCATCACTCAGGTGAGCCACAGTTCACTAGGGCACATGATTTAATCTTTCAAAAGGGGCAACTACCACCTTATTTATAAGCAAATTATCATTATCAGTAATCAGCTGGTTTACTGATTTCTAGAGCAAGGACAAAGATCAGGCTTGGAGGCTCATCCCATATTAAGCAAGACCAGCTCCAAAAAACTGAGACAACTTCCTGTCTGGGAGTAACCAGCATTTCATTTAACTTGTGTTTCTTAGCATGTTGCAGTGAAATTTTAGCAGCATTTTGAATACTGCAGAATATACCAGTACATTTACACTGGTCAGTAGGATTTAATGCTATTTTATGTGGATCTTGTTTCATTTCCCCGTGAAGTGTGACTTTTGACCTCTCTTAGTGTTGCTATCTCTTGCCCACTTGAAAAGAAAAATGGGCAGAAGTTCATAGTGGAGAACACTGATTTGCTAAAGGCAAGGTGAATGTGCCTCAGAAGGGAAGACCTTTACACTGCTGGGCTTTGCTAAAGGAAAAGGGCTAGCCAAGCCCTGTCCTCATCTCACCCTCCCTTCCTCGGTGTAAACACCTGCAAATTGCCTCCCACCCACCTGAAAGAAGAGAGGAAATATTTTCCAGTCAGAATCACTGCATTTACCTTTTTTCAGTTCAGAAATGTGCAAGAGATAGTAATCATTACACTCTTTGTGTAGATTAGGAATTATTTGCACTGATGTGAAACTCTTTTCACTTCTCTTCCCCTAATTAATGGACACCAGATAAAGGGTAGTTTATACATATATTTTAAATAAACTGTGGAAATAGAATAGAAATAGAACTCTATCAGTACTTTACCTAGGGTATATATACATTATGGATTTTTTGCTCCTCTGTCCTACTTGAATGTGAAAGCCCATATCACTTTAAATCAGTAGAAATTGTTAAGAATTGTAGCAAGGAATTGAACTAGGGTGAATTACGTTATGAGAAATTTAGAAACATTTGTACGAGTTACAGGAATTATTCTAATTATGACTGATACTAATAACGCTGCTGCTAATAAAAACATTAATTCAGCTCATGAACACACTCTGTCCCTCTAATGACAAACATACTTTTGGAAGGAAAAGGTGGGGTTTTTTAAATTGTCAATGTGAGCAGTAATTCTTTGACAGAATTTTGATTGTATTACTCACTCAGGTTGTTTGTGCTGCCCAAGCAATTAGTAGGAACACAAGATGTGTGATGTGAATCATGTCTTTCTGTATGTTCGCACAATATTTTTCAATTAGTCCCTTCATCTCACCCATTCTCTCAGTCCTGCTCTAGAACAAATGAAAATGAGTAGCAATAAATGTGTTTCTTGTGTATGCATTTGTGTATATTTGCCTAATAAAGTCCTCAGTGTGAGCTCTTCACTCAGCTTGGCCACGTAGCAGAGAGTGTACTCTCCAGGTGAGCTCTGCTGAATTTAGGAATTTAAGTATTTTATTGACTGAACTACATCAACTGTGACTGTAATGTTGTTCTGCCTCCCTTCTGCCCAAGACGTGGTGCCTAAAACAGGAACATGCTCTTTCTGGCAGAAAAAAAGAGCCAGAAACTGTGACTCGTCATCTGTGCCTAGTCTAGGAATTGGCTCCCATTTGGTGCCCAGCAGGGGCAAAACTTCCAGTTTAGTTTTTTCCAAGAGGAATTGAGTTTGTCTGACGGAGCTGCTCTGCCAACACTGCCAACATGTGTTACCTACAGACAGTCAGGGGATTCACTTCTGAGCAGAAACACTACTTCAGTCCAAAAACTAGTGTTGACTCATACAGAGGTGTTTGTTTTTGTTAAAAACCTAACAAACATCACTGCTGCTATCATTACTGCATGTTAAAAGCAGCAGCCTGGATTGGTTTGACAGGAACAAAGAAGTCTAGGAAGTCCAGAAAACAGCCTCAGAAGGAGTTCAGAAAAAAAGATACAACACAATTTTATCACAATTGTGTCATGAAAAGTTTGGTTATGTCATTCCTCTTTTCCAATCCTTCTATTAAGAGCAGTTATTCCTACTGGAGAGACAAACAGCAGGTACTATCATGATGATTTTCCCTACATCCTTTTGACAATGTTAAAAATGCAAATAGATGTTCAGAATAATAAAAAAAGCAGTAGTCTGTAGCAAGATGGATATGGAGAGCCACAATTTCCAGGTGGCTGAATGTGCAGTGTGTCAAGTGTGGATGAACAGGCTGTGCAAGGGGAGCCCTGGGGCCCCTCGGCAGCGCTGGCTGCAGTGGGAATGCTGGCGGTTGCACAGGGATACAGCAGTGCTGCAGCTTCCCACCCAGGCCTGGCACAGCGGCGCTTTCTGTCTCTGCTCAAAAGTGCCTTAGCACAGCTGGCTTGCCCTATCTCATACAGAGGCCAACAGCAACTAAAACACTAAAAATGAGATCTTGACCTAAATTTTATTCTCTGTTGAGATGGAAAGACATTGCTGGGCAGCAATCGCTGGAAAAGTTCTTTATGTTATTCACTGTGTTGCTACACAATTATCTTGCTGGAAACAGCAGCTATAGGACTGAAGAATATTCATAGTTGTTCTCCACCCAGATAGCACGTGAATGGATCAACTCAGCTCCAGATACAAAATTTCTGGAGAATGCAGGCTGCTGTACCTTTTTCTCTCCCTCCTCGTCACTCCCTGTGCAGCTGCTGGCAGGTGCTCCGGGCTCTGGCTCCGGCTCCATCCCACTCGCTCCTCTGTTCAACTGGACAACCCACCAGAGTGCTGAGTGTGCCACAGCTTCTCTCTGCTGCTTGCTGCCCCAGACTAGAGATGGGCAGAACTCAAGGAGCCTTCAGCCAGCAGGACAAAAGTTCAGAGAACTTGGCTTGGGTGGGAAATCCTGGGAACTAACACAAAGTTATCAGTTCGAACAGAGCCCAGCCTCACCCTTGCACCACACATACACAATCCAAAAATTAGTTTAATGAAAACAGTAAATTGAGACTTGCTGGACTTGCTGGAAATACCTTTGAGTACCAAAGGTACTAGTACTGTTATTGACAATAGCACAGAATAAAGTACCTTCAAAATAAACTCTTAAGGTCTTGTCTATACCAGACACCCTTGCAATCCATTACAAGTTTTGTTTGATTCATATCTTTCCTAAGAACTAGTCTGGGCAAAGTTTGAACATGGGAGCAGAGCTCAAACTCTGTTTTTGTTGGGGTTTTCTTGTTTTTCGGTTTTTATTTGTTTTTTTTCTTGTGGGGTTTTTTTGTTGTTGTTTGGGGTTTTGTGGTTTTGGGGGTTTTTTTTGGTTATTTTTTTCTCACAGAAGTATTCAAATCTGATTTAATTTTTTTTTCCAAGGGCTTTGTCTTTCTCTTGCACGAATTCACAAAATAGTCTTCTGATACCTTGATATTTTTTAGTTCACCTTGATTTATTTGCAAAATTTATTTCCATGTTTGACATTTTGTGGTGGAATAATCAATATTAGGAATCAGTACTAGAATTATCATCGACTGCTGGAGTAGTCAATACTAAGGTTCTTTGAATAAAATAAAAATCAGAGATACTAAAATATGATCTTTCAAAGATAAATAAAAGAAATCTTTGTGCTTTCAAAGTACTACTCTTTTATTAGTTTTATTTTCCTTCTGCCAGATTTTACTGGAAAGATGTTTTACTCATCCTGGGAAAAAAGTCAATGTTTGGACTAAATACTGTGATGTTTTGAAAAGGTGCAGTTTAAAGAAGGCCAAATTATCAGAATTTTCTGATGGGCCTGCCAGTGGCTTTTTGCAATGCTGCTGAGAGCGTGTTAAATGAAATAGTAGTATTCAGCACATGCATTGCTGCAAAAGCCACTGGCCAAGTCAAGAGATCAGGGCACCAAAAGGTTCATCTATCAAAAGAGCTATTCCTGCCTCATCTAGGAAATTCACAGCCTAAATACACCAGTACATTGCAGTAACTTATATTAGACTAACACATCAGCATTTGCTCTTGAGCAAGATTTTTTAGAGCTGGTGCTGAAGCAGAACAGGAAATGGCAAACCTCTCATCTCCTCCATGCCAGGCTGGCAGCTATCCCAGCCTGCAAAGCACAGGATGGTGTGGTCCTGTCAAACCCTTTTTCTCTAGGTCACCTGCATAAAAAATAGCCATGCTCTCAGGTTCAGTTACGTTTTACAGCCAGATATTGTGATTTTGCCCATGTTGGCCCTTGGGATCAAAATGCGATAAAAATGAGCTATACAAGATCTTAGGTATTCCTAGTCGTATGGAAGTCAAGAATAAGGCTTTCTTTTTCCTTTTTTCGTTTTGTTTTGGTTTTTTCAAGAGGCCACATTTTTCATTGGTATGCAGGAGACGTTAAAGCTTCAGTATTTCTAGGCCCATAGGAAAGACACCCCTGCAATGTTTTATGACTCATGCATTCATGCAACCCCATTTGCTTCTGTCTTGTAGGATTTCATGCTGATTTTACTTTTTCATGTTTTGTTTACCCTACAATGCATTAAGCTCACGTGGGAGTACTCCAGTGTATTTCAGCATTCCGCCTTTTATTCGGGGGAGATGAAGAAACTCATCATTTCAGATTTAAACAAGCTGTTCTGCTTTTGGAACAGCAAACTTCAGAGTGAAAATACGCAACGTGAACTAACAGAAATTGGGTTACTGTTCATTCAGACAGAATTGGTTTCACAGAGTCAAACCCATAATGCAGTTTCACCTACTACAAAACAAATGCTGCTTTACCAAGTGCTTTCACTGCCAGGACTATGACTCCTGATGAAGTCAGGACACCTTTCAGTCTAGATTACAGTCCATAAATGCTGGAAAATAGCTAGATTACTACTGAAAATGTGTTTTATTACCCAATTAACCTCACTGTTAAAAATGTGCATTACATTCCTAGTCAGAAGTCAAGTTTGCACAGAACGGGAGTGTTTGCATTGAAATTTGCTGTACACTGAAATGACATGCATATTCCCAGAATGCTATTCTTAGCATCTATAAAAAAGTGAAATATAATCTCCTGATTTGATGCTCCTCCTGTTAAACTGCCTGTTGAAGTAATAGTCACAAATGTCTGCATAGAGGCACAGTAAGAATTTTTTAGCTGTCGTCCCACATGACTTTACATCTCACCTGAGTCTGCTGAAGGCTGCTCTTAAATAAGGTTGCCTACCTCTAGCTGTTCCCAGGGAAGCAAAGTGTGCTAGTTTAGAGCCAATATATAATAATTACACATACTAGAGCAGATTTTGGTTATCTAGAGTTCTGTGGATGGATCTTTGGCTTAAAGGCAAAGAATCAAAATGCCATGAAGATAAAAGAATGAAACCCAACATCTTAGGACTGTGCAAGTGGGAACACAACCAAAATTCTGTGTAGCAGTGGACCAAAAGGGTGTGAGAGCACTCATCCAAAGAAACAAAGAGCTGGAGAGTATCACAGTCTGTTTGTGCATCTTACAAGAGATGACTAGGGGAGCTGATGGCCCCCTCTGCTACCACTGGAAAATCACAGTTTGTGTCAGACATCTTAGCAAGCAATAACTTTGCTGGTGCCCATGGAATGCCACCATGCTGGGCCAGTGAGTGCTGTCATTGTACCTGAATCTTGATGCTGCCTTGGCTTTTCCAGAACTGCAAGATGTCAGTAGGCATCCATTCTTAATCTTAATAAACATGCAGATTTGTCCCTTTTCTGTTTTTTTTTTTTTTCCTTAATCTTTTCTTCTTTCCCCCACTGATGATTCTCAGATCTCTGTATGCTAATGAAGGGAGCTGGAGCAAGGACCTGGTTTGGAATTGCACTGCTCTCAAACAATAATACAGTGATGTACTTTGCCACAGCATCAACTACAACACTCCTTTTTTCTTCCATGGGTCTCCTTTTCTGTCACAGGAAAACCTGCATCTCCATACCATGCACTGTTTTGGTATGCTAGGTTCAAAGAGAAAAATGATGACAGAGACGAGTGTTTAGTCAGAGTACAGAGAAAAAATGAACTAGGCAATTTATCAAGTACATTTCAAAGCGAAAGCAGGGTATTAAAAACAAACAAACACACAAAAACAAACAAAACAAAACGACCATTTTTTTCCTAATTATAGAGGAAAGCATATCATGGGTGCCAAAAAAAAAGGATGTTTTTTCCCATGGAGAATTTTTCCTCCAGGAATGTGAAAATTATAGAGATCAGTACCTTAGGCAGCTTATTTTGTAGCAGTATGCCCTGCTACAATTCTCTCAGTAGAAGGGAAGAGAGCCACCTCTGATGAGGAGAAGGCTCCAGTCTGTGCTGCCAGTTCTCTTGCTGAGATCCTGCAGGATCCCAAATGGAATGAGCTGCATCAAGGACCATCGCCTACCACAGCTGCAAGTCACCACCAGTCTTTGTGCAATGCAAGCCAAGGACCCTGGGGCTCCAGCCCTTCCTGAGCGCCACCAGGGCATTGCCAGCACTGTTTACATTGTTTACTTCCAGGAGGGATGGGCAGTGGCACAGCAGCAGCTGCAACCCAGTTTTAGTTCAGAGAGAGCTACAAACTCTTGCTGTGCAGATGAGAGTTGTTGTTTCCCTGAGGAGCAGTTGCCAGAGCACAGAAGTCTTGACTGAGCTGTGCCCCTAAGACATGGGTCTCAGAAATCAGCAAGATCTCAGAAATCAGCAAGACCTAGGAGCCAGCAGCCTTCCCTGTCTGGGAAATGACCAGATCAGCTCCCACTGAGTTTGGAGATCAGCTGCTGACCCCTTACCAAGAGGCAGGAGCAGCCTCTTCTTCAGAGCAGCAGCTCCAGCTCCTCAGTCCTGCTGAGCTCAGCAATAGCCCAGCTGAGCTCTGAACCGTAAGCTGGCTTTGTGCATAGATAAAAATAGTACAGCACAAATAACATTAACACTGAAATAAGGGCAACTGTCACATTTATGCTCTTTTTTTAACTGTGAAGCCCTCACAAGGATAAAAGGTCAGAGACTAGAAGTCCAAGTGCAAAAACTCTCTTAGTTGCAGCACTACATGGTCCTTTTAGCGCTCATTTCTTTTTTCTGGACAGGTTCTTTGGACATGCAAACCTTCAGGTGGGCTCTGCTAAGGAGTTAGGAGGAGTCATCACAGTGTGTAACCTCAACACACCTCTGAGATTGTAAAAAGGCACTGAACTGGGAATGGAACCTTCCCTTCCAGTCCTGATGTTTAAATGTTCCCCATCACAGTGAAAACCCTCTAAGCTTATCTGAGCCAAAATGCAGAGAACAGTTTGTGAAATTTTGTCCTTTTGAAATAGAGTCCTGAGCTTGCCTCCTACTCATATCCAAACCTAATCTTATCCTGAGCAACAGCCTCAGCTCCCTTGCAGTCCAGACTCCTCCTCAAGTCTTTTTCCCCAATGTTAAGGAATTTCTTGTGATTGTACCATTATGCATCTGAAAGTGCTGTTGAGTGTTACAGTCCTGCAAGGTGACCTGGTAAATGAAACCAGAGGGAGTGGTGTGGGAATAGTATAAGTCTATTTCTTGTTCCTCTGCTGAAGAGTAGTCTTTGTTTTCAAAATTAACCCCCAGAGGTTCTTATTTATCAGCATAACATTTGTTTCATTTGCCACTGAATTCCAAATATTGCTTTGCCCTGGAGACCTGTTGTACTAATGCAGAGCTTCAGAGAAAGATTTCTATTCCACATGCCAAATGTTGCTATGATTCCTACTAGAATAATAGGGGAAGGATTTTGGCTCTACATACAGAGAATTTTATGAAGAGATTTATGAAGAGACAAACAGCCCTGGATTATTTCTTGAGGTGGTGCACAGAATTTCTCTGTGTGAGAGGGTTGATTCCCCATCAGGCTCTTCCCAACAATCCCAGGACATTCTTTTGGTAAGAGTCTTATGTCTCTGGTGAGCCCACTGATGAAGCAGCCTCATATGAAAAAGCTCCCTGTGATAGGTGTTGCTCTGCCAGCCATCCAACATCATAGTCCACAGCAAGGAAGCAGAGGTGCATTATTCCTTTTCTGCTGCTTACATCACACTGTGTGCCAACTTGAGGCAGATAATACATTTTTATCTGTCTATGATGTTAGTATCCACCATATAATTTACAGCTCTTTGTTGCTCTGAACAATTGCACCTTGATTGCTGTTAAGCAGCAGACACCCAATAAATGCTGGTGTTGCACACAGCCTTCCAGCATCTGTCTTAAATCACCTCATCTTTATAAGTAAACCAGCAACCTCTTAAAAGCAGCCAATTCCCTGCAGGCAAAGTGACTTGGTGTTCCTGTTGATCAAAGTGTGCAGCTTTTCATCACTCACCACCTTCCACACCTAAATTTCAGTCTTACAGAAGCTCAATGTTTAATTATTAACCACACTTGCCCTGGTTGTGCCCAGAGGCCAAGGAAGTCCCATGGCATTCTGTGCCAGTCCTGTGAAGTGCCGGAGGCGCTGGCATCCCCCATTGCATCTCCACTGACCTCATGACAAGTCCAAGAGAAGCCCAAGGCAGGCAGCAGGGCAGGTGAGCAGGCAGATGGAGGAAGTAGCCCTGAGGCTTAGGAGAGTGGGCTGATCAGAGAGGGGGTCGCCAGGAGCAGAGGAAACGCAGATGTAGCTGAGAAAAATACCAATGCCATTTCTGCTTTCACGGCAGCTGCAACTGCTCCGCCAGCTTTCATCTCTGGCTGCCTCCTCCTACGTTTTCTCTCCCATGGGCGGCGTGCCGGGGACTGGGATGGAAGTGCCAGGAGGCTTCTCACAGCACTTCCAGCAGCTACTCTACTTAGCAGTAGTTGCCTCTGATTGTTTACATGCTCATGTACTAAAGGCACAGAATTAGCACGTGCCCTTCGAAACACCACACCTGGAGAATGCACAAAACTAGGGATGGGCAAAACTGCTCTCTGCTAACAACAGCATGGGAGTAGTGGGACAAAAGAACAGCCTGGAAATTATTTTGTCATTTTGCCTCTCATAAACTGTAATCCTGAGCTGATTTGTTTTTAAGGAGTTCTGGCGTTACTCCAAAGGACTGCATTTTCAAGAGATGAGCTATCCATTTCCTCTGGTCTTTTTAACATGGCTGCAGCTGAACTTTTAAGCCAGATTATCCCAATTTGCCAGGCATGAGATTATTGCCGGTGTGCAAAATGAGGTGGAGAATTAAAAATAACTATGCCAGTAAATGTGCAATCAGTTGGTTTAAGGCTTAGAGGCTTAGGTGTCATTTGGAAGTACGTGAGTTCCAGAATAGATCGTTCAGTAAGTCTGTGTGGTAGGGAGCCACGCAGAACTGACTCCTTTGATTTTCACAGATCATCTTAGGATATAGAAGCATGAAAAAACACCCAGGCACTGATTTTAGAACTGAATAGGTCAGTGCTTTAACTGCACGTGATGAAAGCCAAAAGTGTACTTGGGTATACTTAGCTCAGCTTAGCTCAAATTAATTGTACTGTGCACATGTTAGGCTGTATCATACAGTGTAGCACAGCCAAGTGTGGTCCTCTAAGTGACTGACTCCAGCCATGTAGAAAAGATGCTGATGAAATTTCAATAATCTGATTTCCTGCTGGTTTATTTTTGCAAAAATTAATTTTTTTAATGAGACCATTTTTGAATTCCTGCTTTTTACTGCTGCACAAATGCCCTACATTTAAGTGCAGTTCGTCAACCTTCTGTACCCACTAATGAGGAAGATGTTTGTAGCCCTCAGACACAGCCCAGACAAAGAACAGTCACCCAGCAGCCAAAACTTTTAATGTATTTTAAGTCCCGCTTCTTCATCATCTCTTTTTCTGGTGTATGTGTTTGTATTTCTATATAAAGAAATGAAACTTTCTCTGGTCTTTCAATGTAAATTTAGTGCAAAAGAGATTTATTTCACATATCTCTTGTGCTGTTGAAAAGAGGGTCCTTAAATTAGTTTTGGACACCAGAATACATTAGCAATTCATCACAAAACGTGTAATTTAATGTATCATTTTGCATTCAGATATCAGTACCTTTTCTTAATATTAAAAGGCTTGCTACATTATGGTCAGCCTGCAGACAACCCAGGTAAAGAGCTCTTTGTCACCTTTCGTTTTTAATTATGGCTACCTAAGGCCTGGGCCTCGTGTGCTTGGACACCATGGTCACTCTTTAGCCAGCAGTGGTCATTTAGAGGAGAAATGAGGGATGTTTAACTCCTTAAAAGTTTTTAGTGGAGCTGAAGTCCTAAGTTAGTCCTTTTTGCTTAATAATTGTGCCTTATTTTCCTCTTCTAGCTAAAATACATCTTCTTTTGGTGTCTGAGATGTCCAAAATATTTAAACTAAACTTCCTACTCACCCTGAATAATACAAATGCAGCAGTCACCATTAAACATCTGTCAGTTTCTGCTCTGTTCCATCTGAAATATCCACCAAGGATTTAGCATTCTGATCCTAATCTTAAGAAGTGGCACAAACCACACTTGGGTTTGTTGTTAGTATCCAACAGAGCAAAACACCTCAGTGCCCCAAGGAGAGGACCCAGGATTTCGTAATCTTCATGTTTGGATTATTTGACATAGTTTTTATGGGCTTCCCCCACGCCTGATCCTCCTCATCCTTACCAGAGTGAACACACATTTTTGCAAGCCCCTGCTTGTTCCTGCCAGCATTCTGGGAGCAGCATCTCTCCAACCTTTGTTCAAAGCCGGGCACTGCAGCTGGGCTGTCCAGATGCTGCTGGTGCCAGGGCACTGGCAGCTCTGGGAGTAAAGCCTGCTGGATGGGTGACACAGGATCTGCACAGGTGGGATATTCTGAGCTGCTCAGGTAAAAATACATCCATTGTTCAGCACTCCCCAGAACAGCTAATCTTGCTCCCCTTTGCCAACTGCTGTTCTATTAAATGTGTACTTTTCATCGACGTAGTTCCATAAATTCCACGTGATACGTTAAGATCAGTAAAAATAAGGTCATTTATAAACACTGCCTTCTCCTTTTTCCTCTCCCTCTCTGCCCCCCTCCTAAGACTTGCCTGTGGGCAGGGTGAACCCTGCCTGTCACACACTTCATCCACTTCACCAAAGACCAAACAATAAGGCATGAAAGGCATAATGGTGGCGAGAAGTTAAAGGCAAAAAGAAAAGAGAAAAAGCAATAAAAGAGACACAGCTGTAAACCTGTTGGTGCATTTACAGCTCACCCAACATGGACTAGAACCACCAAATACATTTATGCTGTCGATATATAGTTATTTAATGCCCTACTCTTTTTTTTTTTTTTTTTGCATCACTTCTTTAAATGCTTCTCATACAAAACCAGGACAGACTCACATGTATTTTCCACAAGGTCTCACCTTCCGTTTTAGTTAATGTAGCCCATTGATTTCAAAACTTGACATAAAAAAGGGTCCTCTGGGGCCTCAAAGTTGTAGCAAGCTGTGCAATCTCAGTATCAGACATTTTTATAGAGGCTTCCTGACATAGAGTGGCCACTGCTATTCTGGAGTGGTACAAGGCCTGTGTACAGAAATATACCATTGGCTTTGCCTCTCCCGTCTACAGTCACACCAGCTGGAGACTTGGGCTTCTGACAAGACACCTGGACTCGCCTGGCAGGGACTGTGCAATTTCAAAGTGCCATCTGGGTGCTTTAATAATTCTGATCATTCATGTCACAGGGAAACCCTGAAGAACAAGACAGCATTTGTACGCTGTGCTTTTTTTTTGCTCTTCTACCTTTCTGCTCATGTACTATATGTCAGAGTTGCAAAGGGTTGTCATTCATAACAGTAATCTGGTGCCAACCATGTAAAAACTTCCTTTTAACAGAGATAAGATAATTCAGTCTACCAGTTCTTTAACTAAATAGGATCAATTAGCAGGAAGCCAGCTGCTTAATTCACCACTGACCTGTAAACCTGATAAGAACGAGGTCACTGGACATAATAGAGCTATTTAGGAGTTTAGGTCAAACTCTAATAACAGAAAACATAATTTAAAGATCAGTCTGATAAAATAAAATTCTGGGGTGACAAAATATTGCTTACTAAAGAGAGATCTAGTCTTTAAAATAGTGTGCTCAGTATATTCAAAAGTACATTCCTTCCAAAGCAATTGCAACATCTAAGAACAGTCAGTGGACACCAGACTTTGACATTCAAACCCATCAAGCTTTTATATCCTTGCCCCCCAAATTTGTTATATAAAGCTCACTTTTTGTGACATTAAGATCTCACAGGAGCTTCACATTATGAGAACCTTGTTTCATGTTTCAATGAGTAAGAACCAATGCTCCTCTGAGCTTATCCTGAGTAATTGTCTTGATTAAAAGAAGCTTGTTGAAGGATTAGAAAAAATAATAGTGTGCATATATTTCTACAGCTCCCCAATTTTCCTCCAACTTCCACCTAAGTTTTCACTATTTTTTTCTGAAGGCAATTGTTTGCAAATGACAATTTCTATTACTAATACGTGTGCATTTGTATCATTTCTGCTAAAATAATGTTCCTGTTTTCCCCCAGAATCCCTGATTTCTTCCCCAAAATTATGTCTTGCCTCTTCTTCTCATTATGTCAGGAATATCAGGCAGGGTTTTGATTTGTTTACCTATAGTAAATCATATTATAGTGTACAAACTATAGTTTGGAAATACAGCAAATTGTAGTGTGCATGAACTTACAAAGAGCTCAGTCCAGAACCATGTACAGATCAGAAATACCACTTGAAGGCACTCCTGGAAACTAACTGAACCTATATTAAAACCATGCAGTCATGTAAAAACCAGACACAACATCTGAGACAAGGAACTATTAAAAAAAAATTATTTTTATATATCAGGCCAATTTGTGCTTCTGATCCCAAAACAGAGAGCAGAATGGTTACACCTTACCTACCCACCTGGGAACAAGCAAATTTTCCTCTTTAATTTTTTTCCCCCTTTTTTTATTCTCTCCATCTTCAAAGCCTTCATGTAGTAACTGGCTAGTGTCCCACCTTTCCTTGGCAAGGAAGTTTAAACATATTTCTTCAGATAGCCAAAAAGGTTGTTATGGTTTGGAAGAAAACATTTCTTCTACCCAGGGGCTCAGCACACCATGTTCCCATTTCTTCAGCCTGCTGCCAATACTGAAAAGTGAGATTGCTTTTCAAGCCCACAGCTCAATAACGAACAGTTTTGTGAGTCTACTACAAAAGATAGGAAGCCAGGCCCACTTTTTTATTTAATATACAGAGCCAGATTCTCAGCTGGTATAAACTGAAGCAGCTTTACTGGTGTGAAGGAAAATATACTGATTAACACCTGCCAAAGTTCTGCTCTACATATTATGTTTGCAGAGTCAGTGGCATAAATCATGGAAAATGTACTTAGTTTTTCCATTTTGAGACATTCTTCTTCCAGTACACCCTGGGAAAACATTGTACCCTTTTAATAAAATGCTAAAGATTCAATTAAAAAATGTAGGGCCAAAGTGCTTACAGAAAACTCAAAAAATATTGTAGTGCAATTCATCACAATTACCTCCACAGCCACAGTGAAAATGGGATGAGTAGTTCCTCATCCAGAATTTTTTCCCTCCTATTTAGTATTAATATGCCAGAAGTGGATTTGTGAAAGGAGGGATGCACACACACGGTGCACTCCTTGTTATGCACTGCTGTCCTTCTCTCTGCTATACAGGGCTCAGGCTACTGGATTTCCTATTAGTTCAGTCTATTCAAATGGCCAAATGATTCATCCACAGAATAGAAAAGCTTTTAAATTTTGCCTGTCTTTTAGAGAATGTTACTTGTAAAGCATTGCACATAAGAAAAAAACCCATATGCTGCTATCTTTTATTGAATTAATCTGTCTTTCAGAATAACAGTACAGAAACAACATATATGCACCTTTAAACAGGTAATGTCAAGGGTTGTTAGAGCTGAAAACTGACATGTTTTTTAGTCTTATATTGAAGTTCATATCTTCAGAATCTGCTACTCATGTAACATTTTGCGGTATGGATGCAACTTTACAAAAAGGAATGCTACTTGGTGGTATATTATTAATCCTTTGATTCGATTTTTTTTAAAAGTAGATGAACAAATCACTGCAACATTCACAGTGGGTAAACAATTACTCCCACGCTTCCAGAGAAGATAGGGATACGTGCAAGGGGATATGTGCACAGCTAGTTTACTTTGAACTTCAGATTAAATAAGATTTTTTACCTTTTCATAGATATTTGAGATGGCAAAATGAGAAGGAAGAAGAGAAGACAAAGCCAGGAAATTTTAAGGAAGACTGTGAGTAGTCTTTCCAGTCACTCCTGCCAGCTTGGGATAGGGGAAGAAGGAAGTGAAGACAGAAAGGGATCATCCTCATGTTGCTAGTCTGTCCATGAGCAGAGAAAACCTTTCCAGCAGTGTTTTGAAATGGATACACTTGCAGGGTTTCCAGTTCCTACAGACATATCTCTGTCATCCTGATTAAGAAAAACCAAACCCAAACAGTCAATGACATGAAGTCTCATTGCTTGAGATTAATCCTTCCCTCCATGTTCCAGTTGCTCAGGCCATAGCTGGGAAAGGTTTAGTGCCTTTGAGAAAATCCTGAGTATGCCAGATGCAAGACCAATCGTAGGGGAGAGCCAGGAATTCAGAAGTGACTGAAGCCTGCTGACCTGCCTGGTTCATGCAGCACCTCACATTCAAAATGATTATTTGTCTCATTCCCACTGCTATGAGCAGGACTCAGACAGCTTGGTGAATTTCATCCCAGCAAGGCCATCCATGATTAGCCAGGCCCTGCACACTGAACTTCTTGCCCAGGGCTGCATCATGCCCCAAGCCACGGCCAGGACTGGTAAATCGGATCAACTAATGGGAGACCTTTTCCCGGTGTCAGCAGCTCCCCAGACACTTCCCTTTGTGCTCCAGCTGTCGTACAGGCTCCACATAAGCACAGGTCCCCATCTTCCCCCAGGATGGCCCATGCACAGAGATGCCCTCTCAGTGCCCTGGGGAGGGATATCCACCCAAGCTCCTCCTGGGCAATGTTGGGGCACATATATAGCAACTACATACTCAGTCCAGGGCTTGGTGAGGAGTTTGGACCTCCACAGTGGTTTAGCTTCAGAGATACACACAGCTGTTTGAAAGTCACTGCTCCAGCTCTTTCACATCCAACTCTATTTTTTTTTTCCTTCCTTGCTGTCCAGGAGATACTACATTTGTCAGCTCTGTCAGCACCAAGGTTTTATTTTCCCATTTTGTTCTTCCCCCTTGTTACCCGTTCATCTGTTTTCCTCCTGCTGTTTCTCTGCCCTCATGAACTCAGGAGCCTGGAACTAACACTTATTTCAAAAGTGGTGGTGAAGCCATCAGCTGAAAGCAGATTTTTTTTCCCAAGCCTCAAACATCTGTCAGCAAACATTACAGGGGAGTGCTTGTTACTATAACAGGTTGTGTGGAAAAACACATTCATGTCTCTCTCATCTCCCCACAGTCTTCCTCAGATTTGATAAACGGGGACTGTCCTTCATCTAAGGCCTACAAAGTGGGTAAACAGAGATCTTTATCAAATCAAAATGAGGGCTGTAGGCAATAGGCCACACAGCTAAAGAGACTATAGGCTAAAAAAACACCCCTGCTCTGGCTAGCTTAAAGGACAGAAATCATTGAGGTGTGCTGCTACTATCAAATCTACAAGACATAACCTCATTTATTACTCATCATGTTGCCAGTTATGAGAAAATGAATGAAAATAGCAAACAAAATCGGGTTTCAAAAGAGAAGTCCTGAAAACAGGTGAGTGATGTATCCCTCTGGGCACATGTTGGCTTGTAGGATCAGTTCTGGCTCAAAGCCTTGTATGTGAGAAACCCCAGTGATGAAAGGTCATCAGAATATACAAACCCGTCAACACATCTGTTGACCTGTATCAGTCTCACATGAGCCTTTTGTTTACTTGCCTTTTTTAATTAGAGATACAGGGTGCAAAACAATAAGCTGCACAAGTTATTATACCCAGGAGAATAACAACTACCCCATCTCATGCACAGGAGCAGCCCCTGGTTTTAACTGTAGGGTATGTGACTAAGTTTAGTTTATTTAACCTCAGTGACCTTTCATGAACGTGCTCTGTGTTCTGCTGCAGCACAGGAAAAGTAAACACTGTTACTTTATTAAAACCATTTATCTTAGGGTATAAATGACCAATTACCTCCAGGTATCACTTCTTGCACACACACACTGAGTTTGCACTTGCACAGCAAGTGCTTTGATTTAGAAAAGATATTTCCCCCAAACCCAGAGCCACGATTGTGGGTCACCAGAGTACTTCACAGAGTACTCTGCTGCTCCCCACTTACAGGCATGTTACAAAGGACATTGAGACCAGTGTGTGATTTTCCACCCACTCCACTGGGCTTCAGACCAGAATGGATACACCTTTGTCTCTTTGACTCCCCAGTGAATTTAACACTGGCCCTACCTAAACGTGGAAATTGGCTGATAAAGGCTGACTGGAAATTGCATGATCTTGGCTTAGAGCACCTGTCCTTGACGTGCCAATATTCAGCTTTTTCTGTATGCTTAGTTTAATGGAGGAGCTCGCTGTTGATGGTGTATTTACTTATAGATGCTTGCCATCATAATTTTCAAGAACTGGGCTCCTGAGCTATAAAATGTCAGCACGGAGGAGTTCTAGTGGGCATTATTGCTCCTCAAGAGTGCAACCAGACTTGGGACTGTGTGGAGACAGCAATGGGGAAGGAAGGTGGCAGGGAAGGAAAGAGAGATGGCAGGGAGAAACAGAATATTAATAACCGTATTAATTTCTCTTCTCATTGCTTTCTGGACAGTTTTACTGTAACTGGACTTCCATAATACCAGCAAGGTCCACCCACTTGCACTGCTCTCTGTGTCCTAGTGCCAGAGAAGAGCTAGCATTAGTAGATGACATACTTGTTTTGCATTGTGTGTGCCATAAATAACACAGAGACATTATCATGTTTTGGAACAGATTTGTTCAGTTGCTGTTCCTGTTGTATTAGGTAAAAAATTAAAATAACAGTGAAAAATGCAGAGGAAGCATGTGACCTTTTCACCCAGATGCTGTGCCTATGTGCTACCTGCTCCCCTTTCCGGAGCCAGGAAACAGCAAGCTAGATTTGTGGGATTTGTGGCAGATTAGATCTGTGGCACTACTGTAGGTGTCCAGGCTGTGCTCAGCATTGGTAAATGACACTCCTGGTGGAAGTCTGAGCACTTCAGCAGCCAACTTCTGGGGCACCATTAGCACCTTGGTGCTTGTGCCTCTGAGCAGCACAGTGCTGTTTAACTTTTATGCCTCTTCCATTGATTTTTCTTAGCCTCCATGTGCAATGGAGCATTCAAATGCAGACTCTATTTCCAGCACAGGTTGTTAATCTATTCCTTCCTTGGCCCAATGAGATGGATATACAATGCTGTTACTCTATCTGTATTTCCCAAACTGCTTTGGCTTTCCTTTCTATGGTGGGCTCTCCAGCCAAGGTAGCACTTGGTTCCCTGTGAACAGCCCTTCAGCCACCAGGCACAGCTGTCCTCAATGGAAGTGCCCTCAATGAGAGTGAGCAAAGCCTTCTTTTTATGCTTGTGTTCTCAAACTTTCCTTGTCAGGCAGAACAGAAAATGCAACTTTGATTTTTTTTTTGTTTTGTTTTCCCCACAAAGTCTTAAATGACAACATAAATTCTAGAAAAAGTTAAATTTGACAGGCTCAGAAGGATTGAGGAAACTGCTGCCTCCCATCTTTTCCTTGCCTCCAGATAGATGAGACTTGAATTTTTACATTGGATGCCAGAAGCAGGTTTTTTCAGCAGAAATCCTTTGACTGAGTGAAATATGCAAAATCAGACAGTTTTCTGCACGGGAAATAAGTGAATCATTGCTGCCTTTATTGCTCATTCTGTTTATTAAAAATTCTGGGCCAAGATTTATTTTTAATGAACTCTGATCAGTCACAGCCAGTGATTTCACAATTCATGTTAGTACTGTAGTCATTTGTTGCACTGCAAACAGCACATTTGCTTATTTTCTGGAAGATTTTTTTCATCTGAATTGAAATTGGTCGCACAGACTTTTCTGGGATTTTTCAGGCTAAGTATATTTGTTCCCATGGATAGAAGCCATATGTCAGGACCCTTTATTGTCACCAAAGGAAAAAAAATCTCGCCTTTATTCTGCTAAGTCTTTTCCTTTTTTTTTTGTTTACTGTGTCTTGACATCCTGCCTCATTAAAACATACTTCATCCTCGTGTTTTCTCTAATATGAATGTGTGTGTATAAGGAAAAATACATAGTTTACAGATGGGAAAAGATAACTTATAAATCAAATTGTATGTCAAAACAGGGACAGTCATAATGAAAGCTGTAGGATCACATGTCTGCATTATATCTTCCGTATAAATGGAACTGTAAAGTAGAAATCAATGTGCTCAGTTCTTGACCAAAAAAAGCTAAAATTCTGCAAAGTTTGTCAGTGAAACTGGATGTTTTGGACTGGCTTTTAGAATGCCAAGGTGTTGCAAAGCAATGCAGAAGTGCTGCACAGCAGGGCTAGGCTGACATGAGTCCAGTGCCTAGCCAGCAGCACTGCAGCCAGTTCCTTTTCTTCCTTTTCTTCCTGCCCTGGGATCCAGCAGAATGAACCCACTCACTCCAAAGGGATGTTTACTTTGATTTTCTGAAACAATTTTAAAGCAGCTGCTGGAAGCTGATTAAACAAAGTATTTCAGAAATGGCTTCAGATGAGGTGAGGATCACACTGTGTGGTGCTGGAGCCAGATGCTTGTTTGAGACCTTGGCTGAAGGTGCTGATGAAAGTCCCCAGCTGAGGCTGGGTGGACACCTGCAGGGCTTCACTCACAGCTTAGGTAGCACCATCTCAGTACCCTCATCCTCTCCCAGAGTGCTATCAGAGGGACATCACTCTTTAAAAAGACAAACTGTACTACAACTCTGCAAAAAAGCACTGCTTTAAGAGGATATTCTTGCCAAACCTCCCTTACTTCTTTTCCCTTGCCTCCTCCTGGTACGGTGCAGCCTCCTCCTTCATGGGAAACCATGGCAGCTGGATCATTCATTGCAACAACTGCTGTATTTAGTCATTCTCCAGACCTTTTTCCTTCCTTTACTGCTCAGTGTCTGTGCCGAGGTTGGCTGCACAGCTGACAGCAGTGGTATCTAATGGTGTAACAAAGGGGGACAGGATTGACACATGGATAATTCATCTCTTTGTCTACTCAGAGGCTGAATTGTAGCCAAGATACAGTTTGGAGGATTTTAGAAGTTTAAACTCCTCTACGCCCACTATAGAGTCAAATACTTGCTTGCATCCCCATAGACTTCAGCATTTATTATGTTTTCTGTGTCATAATGGGTATCCACTAGCAATTTGAGTAAAATCTCAGAGAATGAACTCCCAGCCTCCCTGTGTGGAGCCTGGCTTTGTCTAGGCCTCAAGCAGTGAATTGTCCCCTTTGTATCTAGGAAGATGAGCTGGAGTGGTATTCAGAGCAGAGTGGAGTTTCCAACTTGCCTTTGAATTATGGTCAAGGTATAGACACCTTTTACATGGAATGGGTTGCACTCTGCCTTCAACATCTGGCTATCATCACCCTGAGATGCACAGAAACATGGGCTCCCCAGGCAAAACCCAAGTATCTGGCATTTCTAGCTTGTCACTTGGGCTTTGTACTAGTTTACATTTATCTAGGACTACCAAAACAGTCAGTTCTGCAAAATTACTTTATAAAGACAATAAAACTTACAAAAATATTAGAATACTTAAAATTGTATGTAACACAAATATTTGCACAGCAGAAACTTATTAAATAGATATATCCATCTATCTAAAACACTAATATTTGCTTTTACTTTGTAGTACTCTAGGACTTTAGAGATTTGGGAAAAAAAACATGTTGGCAGCAAAAGGCATGGCCTCTCTTGTACTACAGAAAATAATGCCTCTCTTTTCAGACACCAAATCAGAGACAGTCTTCTGTTTTCCTTTTAACATCAGTTAACTTGATATGGGAATACTCAGACCTGGCTAAAATTCTGATTCATTCTCACAATGGTTTCACAAAATGTAATTAACAAAAACAGAGTTTTTCAGCCTTCTTTTCTAAGACATTTCATATTGCCACTCAAAAAAACCTCTATATTTTTCTCTTTTTAGAGTTCTTTTAGAGAAAGGCTTACTTTTCAAAATAATAAAATAAACAGTATAAATTTTTAGCCTGAGAAGCTGCTGTGGGTGTCAGAGCTACAGCTGCAGCCACAGGATGAGCAGATATGTAGGGACGAAAAAGAGGAAAACTCCTTCTGCTTCGTGGGATTGCAGGACTGACACTGCAGCAGCACTCCAGCAAAATGATGTAGCACCAGAGTAAAAACCACTGCCATTTTATGCACTCCTCTTCTCCCAGAATAGCCTGTTAAAGTCTAATGTCGTAGAGTGGCTGAGAAGGAATAACGCAAACTGAATTGTTCCTGACGCACATGCAGATCATCACTGCCCAGTTAAGGGATAGCTCTCCTAAACCTCTTCTCACGTGGGTAAATCCCTCATCCCTTGGGTAATCCCATTAACTGCCTCAAAGATCTAAATTCCCAGATAGTCAAGGAGCCCAGAATGTTTATACCTATGGTCATTTTTCAAGTCGGGAAATGGAGAAAAAGCATATGGGTTTTTAGGGAATATGGATCATCAGGTAGAGAACAGCCTCTGTACTGGAAATCTGGACTCTGACAGTTCTCTCAAAGTTAATGGTGGCTGTGTTTGACCTGAATTAAGCCCTGTTTGGCAAGTACTGTATCTGATTCAATGAGAGAAAGGTCAGAAATGAGGAAACACCTTGTGCTCTGAGAACCTCATCAGCTTTTTATTGCAGAGTTCATAGTTCTCTATTGTCTCAGATAGAAGTAACTATTGGCCAAGTCAGAAACTTCAGTTCTCACTTGTATACTCAGCTTTATTTAGAGTACAGAAGAAGTTCTCATAAACTTTTCAACAAAACCCAACTAAATTTTGAATATGTAGCAAACCAGCTGTTTTGGGTTGTTTGGAAAGTAACAACCTCAAATCTGGAAGTATTTTATATGAAACATGCAGATCTCTTTTAAAACAAACATTGCAATAAATTCAACATTGAAGTAGTTGGGCAATTTAATAGACCTAACTTCCTCCTCTATTAAATGAACTGCTTACATGGGATAATTAGTCTGAGACTGCAAACAAAACTAAAAGAAGGCCAGAATTGCTTTCTCCTTTCCCTGCTTTTTCAAAGCATTGCTTGTGAGTTTTACAGAAATCCATAGGAACGTACAAAACTGTTCCAATGCTCCCCACTGCCTTTTTGTCTTCACTTCTGCAAATTGATTTGCTGCTTTATTATTTGCCTCTTAATATCACAAGGACATTCATTAAGGCTTTAGGCTTCCCTGCTTGCCAGGTAGCAAACAAGTGTAAAGACTAGAAGCTCATTAGCTCAAAGTGACATATTTTGCTACTTGGAGCCAAGTTTCAGGCTGATTCATTTGAAAACACTAGTATAAAAAGTGAAGTTTTGCATTGGAAATCTGAACACTTGGTCTTTTTTCTGTATACTACACTGATAATTTAGTGTCCTGTTCTTTCTCAGATTCAGTCTTAACTCTTAATTTTAAAATTATCAGACAAGCACCGTATGACTTCAAGGCAATAAACATAATTTATTTGTGGTTTGATCCCAGAAATCTCATTCAGTTAAAACTCCTACTGTTTCCTGAGAGATTTTGCCAAACAAGGATTCAGGACAGAGTGTGAGAATCTTCTCAAGGCACAGGGCTTGAGTAGAGCATTCTTCATAGGGTAAGTGATGGTCACAAACAGAGCATGCTGAGAATGAACTAACTGAAGGGTGTCTCATCATCATCCACATGCCTGAGTTTCAAAACAAAAGGAAGATCCAAGGTGGCACTTAGGATCAGAAAAGTGAGCAAAAACCACCTGGACCAGGATATTAGAGTGAGACAGGAGCCCTGGATTTCAGTAATGGAGACCATGTGTTCCTGCTGCTCACCAGGCAGAGAAGACACTTTGGTGTGACTTTGTGAAAGCCAAAAACTCTGGCTATTGACATGATTTTTCTTGACTAATTAATTATACAACTTTCACCCTAATGTAAAAAGGGCCTACAGTGTTGCTATGCACTGGAGGCAGCATTCCTTCAGTCCACAGTTTAGTTACTTCTTGTGTAAGCAAAGCAGCAAAGAAAACTTCGAGGTGGATCTGCAACTTCTTTTGCAATGGCCTTGTTGGTGCCTTCAAAGCACCATTTGTCCAGCATTTTCCTCTTGGCATAACAGTGCAGTTTATAATCCAGATCAGAGGGGTCGGGTGTCTGAAATTGTTTTAATTGCAGAAGTATACTGACGGTGTAAAAATGAGAACTGTGAGATAATTCAGACTTAATAAAAAGTCACACATTTCAGTAAGAGCATAAATATTTTGGTTGCAGTTGGCATAGTTTCTTTTGGAACAAATAGAAACAGTACCAGTGTGCACCACAGCAGTGACCCGCTACAAGTGATTCTTTGCTGCCATAAATTAACTCCCCTTTTCCTTTCTCCACTACAATATTATCTGGGTGATTCTAAAATCCCAACAGTTAATTCTGCTTGACAAATAACTCTAAGAAAGTCCTGACAAAACTGTGGTAATGTAGCCTTATTGAGTGACATGACAGTTTAGCTGGGATGTTTCTGAATTAGTATTTAAGTGTTTTGGTCAGGAGATGTACAATAAATGTCCAAAAGAAGCAGTTTCAGCAGACTATTGATTGCTAGAGCTGTGGGATGGGGAAGGGGTGTTAGCAAGACAGCAGACCCAAAAGGCCTTTCTGCATAATTGTTCAACATTGATAGATAACCAATATCTATCTGGGAATATAAGGCATCAACTCATCTCTGAAATAACACAAGACAACAGCCTCAAGCTCTAAAGTATTTTACCGTTCCCAAATGAATTTCTTCAGTTCAGCATGCTGTCCTTTAAACCTGCCTTGTAGCCCTTTGTCAGGTTAGACACTGATGTAAAGTGTGCCACAGAAACAGGCCAGAGAAAATAATCTGAAAATGACCAGCTGCCTTTTCTTGTGCACATGTCCAGTGGCACTCAGGGAGATCCTCAAGAAATGAAAGCACAGAGCACCAACCTCCTCTGCTCTGTGCCCCTCTGGGGCAGCCCTAGGCAGTTTATCTTTCCACTCCACAGTTTGCTTGTGGAAAAGCCAGAAGGACTGGAGGTTGTTGCCTCATCCTGCACAGGGACATGGACAGAGGATGCCTTCAGCAGAGCTGCCAATGTGCAAATAGATGATGGGCAAGAAAATTTTGTTCTTTGCTTAGGTTGCCTTTCAGCCACACAGAACTGATCGCATTGTCCCTGCTGCTCACTAAACATGAACACTCAGATCTAGACACAGAACCAGAATATTATTCAACTTGAAAAACTCAGTGCAGAACCTTTCTAGGTCTTAATCCCTGCCCCTGTTTTGAAACAACTCATCCTCTTTCTGTTCCTTTTCTATACTTAGAGTTTTTCTTGCCCCATCTACATCAATTCTGTTGAAGTATTTATTTTATTGATTTACATTGAACAATATGTCAGAGACCTGGAAGAACTACTAAAAATTAAATGCAGTAAAATATTTTTTAAGAGTGATTAAAGACATTCACTTTCTGCTGAACTTTAGCAATAAAATGAGTGTAATTTGCTGCCTTTGTATTCAGAATCTTCAAAGCAATTTATGAATAAGTAGATTCCTGTCTCTTTACAATATGATGATGCAGGAAATTAATTTAATGGAAATTACTCTTAGAAAGATGCATTATACCCCTTGAAGTTAACTTGGTAGTGTTGTCATCAGAAAGTTGTACTAGCATATTTTTTAAGTTGGGCCTGAGCTCCTTCACTAGCTGGAGACAGTGTCAAAAACAGCCTTAAAATCACCATGGCATTTAATCTATTTCCTAGCATTTAGTATAGATATAAGTTTATAGTATCTGGACAGTAAATCTCTAAAAATCCTATGGCAATCACTGAATATTCAAAATAAGTCACAATTATATTGTCTGAACTCTTCAGTCAGCAGGCAAAACCCTGTTAAAGCTCAGAAATCTGAAAGTATTTGAGGTAGCTTTGAGGAAAGGAAAATGCTCATGCATGCTGCCTGTCCAAATACAAGTTTGGGAGCTAACTGACAAGCTGCAGTTTTAAACCAGTGAAATAATGATTGGAAGGCAGGACTTACTGCAGTCACCAGCAGGAATTGCCACACTCACAGGGAGAAGAAGAAAAAACATCTCCTCCAAAAAGGACTGTAGGTTATTCAGGTCAGTAATCATCCACTTAATCTTATAGAATAAGTAAGCAAAAAAGTAGGAAATGTGTTTCTTCTTTGAGCTGAAAAAACATATACTTACAGTCGTATGGGCAGAACAATTGATACACACCAGCTGATGAACAACCACCTAGTGTGTAAAGCCAAGACAACCCTAACTTCTGAAGGCCCCTGTTTAATCCCTGCTTGTGTCCTGTGACAGAGCACAGAAGAACCCCTAGCTGTAAGGAAGATCATCTGCCATGATCTTTTAGAAAGTACTAGTGGAGGCAGATGCAAAATCTGAGCCCCTTATTGAGGGACTTGTCTCTTGTAGGGTGATCAGTGCTTCCTGAAATCAAAGTATCTTTCAAGTGCCCCAAACTGAACACCAAGCACAATAAGTCAGTTCTAAATTACAACACAAACATGTGTTGACAGACATGCACAGAAATGTTGACAGATATGCACACAAATGGCTACATATATGTGGGCATGTGTTTGCAGTCCCATCCTTGGAGTGAATGTGTAGTGTGTTCATATGGACGACTTAAAATAGGACAATGATTATTTAAATCAAGTGTGAACTACACAAACACTGTCAACTAATTCTAAACAGCTACAGGATTGCCTAAAATAATTGTTTGAGGATTAGAAGGATTAGTTGTTGAGATTCAGTATAAACAGATCACAGCAACAGTGCAATTGCTCAGACATGCTGTGGCTGTAAAACATAGACAGAGCATAAGGCATGGAATATACATGCAGAGACAATGGCAATCAATGGCTGGATGCTGGATTTGTCTTCTAACGGAACACCGGTATTCCAAGTAATGGATATTTACCTCTTCACATTTATTCCATTCTCCCTCAGGCTGGTATGGCAGCCCTTGAAGACAGCATGTCAGTGACCCTGTCATGATATATTCAGTCATACCTGCTCCACGTAATCCTCATTATCTGCCAGGCTTCAGGCCGGGCAGTGAGGGGGAGGCAGCCATGTCCAGCTGCAAAGAGCAGAGCTCGGCTCATGTCACGTAAACAACAAGCAGGGATTGCCTCGGGGGTGACCTAAGACCTCTCTGGACCTCTTCACACACGTGCTTTTTTGAAACAAAGCTAAATCCTTGGAGACAAAGTGTCTCTGTACAGAAAGGGTCTCTTTCTTGTTTGATCTTACAAGATGCTACTGTTAACAAATGCAAACCCACACCCCATATTTAGTGTATTTTTTATTAGCTTTAGCCTGTCTGAAATGCCTGGAGCCTGGCTGTGTTTGGCATAGACCTGTGGTGCAGAATTGCACGGGTGAAGGGCCTGAGTCCAGCAGGTCTCATAGGAGTACATTTCCTCCATGAAGAGCATATACAACAAAACAGAGAGGATTGCAGCTATTCACATGCAAACTTACCAAGCTCTGAAGGGCCATCTATTCCCAATGAAATAACAATGTTTGTGCTCTCAGTAGGCAGAAAGTAATTCCATTCCTTTTTAGTACTTTCTTACAATTATAGAGAGGCTTTTTGGTTCTGGATTTGCTTTTAAAAGCCATTTGGTCCCCACTGTTTGCGCCTGTCCAGTTAGATTATCTTTTATTGCGTAAGGGTACATAAAAATTTGAAAAACAAATGGAAATTTAGCTATTAGCACAGTTAGAAAAAAGAAAGCAACACAAACCCTGGAAGTGTTAAGCATCTCTTTCATCAGTCCACCCTCTTGTGTTGGACTATGACCAATGAAATAACGTAGAACATCAATCTTTTTCAAAAAACAGTGTAATTCTTGCAATGTCTAAATTGCTTCTGGGATTTGAGACTGTTTACTACACTTTCTGAATTGTTCAGACAATGTTTATGTAAATGAAAATATTTATCTAGGTTACTGCTGTTAAGTACCCACTGAGAAACATTTTGTATTTATAGATGACCTTAAGCAACAATAGCAGAAGAAATTACTAGCAGGCAACATTTGGGATAGGCATGAAACCCTACATAAATCTAAAAAACAATAGTCCAGATTCTGCTGTGAGGGACCACCTGGTCCTCTTAGTCACACAGCTTTAATTCCCATTAGAAACATAGAGTTTTGTTTCTGGATTACAATGCTCAATCACAGAAATGGAACTACAGCCGCTTTTCTGACAAGCAGCAATGCTATTTCATGTCATCAGTGACAAGTTTTATAGAAAGTTACTGTCTATCCTTTTAGGCAGAGTTGAGGAACTTTTTTAACATTCCAGTAAATCAGAATTATGCAATAACAGCACAAAAATAAATTAATATCAACTTACCTGGTGTGGAATACTGTGATATTGTAGGGCTGAATGTCATACAAATAAAGTCATGACTACATTTATACCAAGGGATGCAGTTTCATTAGCCTTATAAAAGGATTTGCCTGGATGAAAAGAATAAAGACAGTTAATCTAAGCATTTTAAGTGGAATAGTAAAACTTTTTTACAACAGTGAGCAGACAGTAATGATGAGAATTAAAGCAGTCCTCATTAAATTTAATTTGTTTCACTTCCAGCTGAGCTTTCAACTGATGATAAATATGAACCTTTTTTCTGTTTGCAAAGCTTAAAGAGAAATACAGTGTTTGAGATCAAGCTATAGGCAGACAGTGCTTTGATCCACTTCTTAGATTCATGCTTTCTGTCTGAAACAATGAAAAGACAAGGAGAGAAATTATGTATACAGGTTTGTTTATCTGACGTACATACAATTGCCATGAGTCTTCTTGGGAAATGATGTTGTTTTGATTGTTCTTCAGTCCAGAATAAATTGCAGTTTCAGGATGGTGATCAGAGAGCTCAAAGCAGCTCATGCACAACCAAGAGAAGAGAAGGCATGGAAGCAGCACCTACATGCTCATCTCCATCCTTCCAGCACAGAACTGCTCTCCCAGACCACTGTGCAGGATAACCTTTCTCCTTTCGTGAGGTACCAGATGGAGATCCAAATGTGCATGCATGTGTGTACCTGCAGGAGTGGCCCACACAGACTTTGCCCCTACCACTTCATGCTTCTCTGCCACCACTGCCAGCACAAATGCTTGTGCAACACTCACGTGGGCCAGGTGGGCAAAGCATTAAGGATAAATCAGCCCAAAATGAGTGTATTATTTCTCAGGTCTGTTCCTCAGTCTCCAGTAGAAAAAATCCAAACACATGCTCCTGGCACTCTTGGCCAAGGGAAGAGAGAAGAGGAGAGGTGGCAGAAGGTGATGGCAGCTGTGCAGATGGCTGTGCCCAGCATCAGGAGGCTTTTCAGCCCATTGTCATTCTGTTTGCTTCTCAGTGCTTCTATTTATAATCTCTTATGCCACCACACACTTCCAAGCCTGGCATGACACCAGAGATGTCTTTATTGGCCATATGCATTTGCAGAAAGTCATCACATCACACCTGTTGTTATCATGTGGCTCTTCTATCACAGAATCATAGAATCATTAACACTGGAAAAAACTTCCCAGATCATCGAGTCCAACCTTTGGTTGAACACCACCACATCAACTAAACCACAGCATTAAATGCCTCATCCAGTCATTTCTTGAACTTTTCCAGGAATGGTGACACCACTGCCCTGGGGGAGACTGTTCCAATGCTTAACCACCCTTTCAGTGAAGAAATTTTTCCTGATGTCCATCCTGAACCTCCCATGACACAGCTTGAGGCCATTTCCTCTTGTCCTGTCATTAGCTCCCTGGGAGAAAAGACTGACCCCGAGCTGGCTACAGCCTCCTTTCAGGCAGTTGTAGAGAGCAATAAACTCTACCCTGAGTCTCCTTTTCTCCTAATCTCCCTCAGCTGCTCCTCACAGCACTTACACTCTAGACTCTTCACCAGCTCTGTTTTCCTTCTCTGGACATGCTCCAGCACCTCAATGTCCTTCTTGAAGTGAAGGGCCTAAAACTGAATACAGGGTTTGAGGTGTGGCCTCACCAGTGCCAAGTGCAGAGGGAAAATCACTGTCCTGGCCCGGCTGGTGACACTATTTCTGATACAGGCCAGGATGCTACTGGCCTTCTTGGTTATCTAGAGTACCTATGAGTACATTCCCTTTGGCTGACAATTTTTCTGCCAAGGTGATTAATCCCAGAAGCATCTCCCATGGCTCTCACGTAACGTGAGAAAAAATAGCCTACCTCAATCTCTGGAGCTGTCCAGGCACTGCTTTATCACTTGCCTGGCAGCCCTTCCTGCCCTGTCTTATGCAGGCAGGTGACACTGGCTGCAGTCTTGGTAGTCTTTGGGTCTGCCCATGTTGCCTTTACTGCCCAGAATAAGCTGTAATGTGTGCTGGCAGACCTGTTGTATGTGTGTGTGTATATATATATATACATATATATATATATATACACACACGTATGTGAATATGTATATATATATGTATACATGCATGTAAATGAATATGAGCATGTGAATCTACAGATATGTGGATGTGCATGTGGATGTGCATATGTACATCCATATATATACGTACGTGTGTGTATGTGTGTGTGCATTTATACAAATACATGGGTTCACATGGATGTCAACAGCCAAAGCACTCGAATTCACAGTGGTGCCAGAAATTCTTATGAGATTTGTTACAACATGGTTTTTACAGTCCTATTTCCACCTACAGACCACTCCTCTGGTGTCATAAACTGCTTTCTTCTCCTAAAATAAAGGAAATGTAAGTACAATAAGAATTGCATCTCAGATGATGTAACATGACCAGAAAACTTGATGCCTAGAAGAAAATGGAAGTGCAAAGCCATTTAACACTTATGTTTAGGAAACTTCCACTGGTTAAAACTCATTTAAATAACCTTGCTTTCTGAGACTGTCATTTTCTCAGAAAATATTGCACTCTGAAGAAGGCATTTTACAGAACATTCTCTAGTTAAGAGATACATTTTTCAGTTATTAAATAATCCTGACAACATACTCCTCACCACGAGGGTGGTCAAAGAATGTGGCAGGCTGCCCAGATAGTCTCCATCCCCGAGGGTTTTCAAAACTGGACTCAGCATGGCCCTGAACAATTCCCTGCCTGGAGCAGGAGGCTGGACTACCCCCACCTTGCATTTTTTGTACAAGTCTGTGACTTTCAGCTAGTTACCACACGGAGGAAGCATGCAGTTTATGCTGGCCATATGGCAGGCTTTTGGGCTTTTAAAAATTAAGAGCTCTTTCTGCAGCCCTCAGTAGTGACTAGCATACTGTTAAGCTTGCAAAGGATCCTGACAGATTCCTATCCTCAGTTGTCATAGAATCCCATATTGAGCCATGTCTAATTTATTATTTCCTGGCTAGCAGCATGCTGAAGGATGAGGACCTGACTTAAGTGGCCCAGACTTTTGTAGCTCTCAAAATCTCACTGAGGCACATGAAAAGGGAGTTGGCAACAAGCCACTCAGAAGCAAATTCAGCTACTTCAGTATCCTGCTCAGGAGCAGAGACAGGAACACGTGCCACTTGCTCCATGTTCTGGTGTCACAGAGCTCTGGATGGCACTTGCAAAGCCTTAGTCCCCCCTGTGCAGCCTGACATAATACCTTTTCAACACTGCAGCCAGTGAAACCCATTCCTTAAGATATCCCAAGTTGAGCTGAAGGACTGCAGGGGTCAGTTCTCTGTCAAGGGACTCCAAAGGTCTGGCACCTCAGTGGGTCCATCGGGAGGATTTTTAAGGGCCAACCTGCTGCCAAAGTGCAGAATAATCGTGTGTGGTACATGCTTTGGTTACACTTCATATTTCTCTTGATTCTCTCATGTTTTTTATCTCTAACTGTCTTTTCACTTCTGTATTTCCCATCTTTCATTTTCCACTTGTGCAAATACACAAGGCATAGTATTAATACTAATTCATTTAGCAAAATTGTAGTCTTGGCAAAAAGGGCCGTTTTCAAAGAGAACTGGCAGCAAAATAAACATGGAAAAGCATAAAAAGGCAGAGCTGCTTTTTTTCCTGAGCTGCAAAAGTTACCTTTGATCTTACTGGAGCTAATTTTTATTCAGAAGACGAAAAGAAGACTCAAATGCAGAGCAATATGGCCAAGTTTACCTAGAAACTCTGTATCTTGCAAGAAGACAACCATAATCCAACAAAGTAGGAAAACTCTGACATTCTTCAGGCATTGTGGTATTGAAGGGAGACAAATTTGCAAGAGAAGTAACGTGAAGGAATGAGCAGCCCAACACCAGCCTCTAACCACTATTTGTTCTGCATTTCTTCAACAAGAAATGAAATAGTTTGGTAACAGCCAAGAAAATCCTGGCTTGCACGTCACCATATAAGCAGGAAATTCCAGTAATGAAAATATAATCCTGCAATAAAAGAACAAGCAGATAAAAGAAGAAAAGCATATTTTCAGTTCTGAGGAAGGAAGGAGAATTATGTAGAATTGAAACACCTTTCTTGCACCTGTTAAATGCAGTAGCAAAACCTTGTAGTATATTACTTTTTTCCCTGAAGGGACTAATATACTTTAGCTTTTTCTTATTGACAGTGACTGTTATAATAATCCCTTTGTTCACATTCTCCTGACATTCTGGAAAAACAACTCGCTTTGGGGACTAAAAATTCTTTAAACCTTGTCCCAGCCCAGAGACACTTCTAAAAAATTGAACAAGATCCTGTCAGTTGTTTCTGAATTACATGTAGATATCTGTCAAAGCATATATTTCTTTAAGGTTTCCTTTCTTAATTTCCTCATTCACAATTTACAACAAAGCAATTGTTTTAGCATAAAATTTCTCTTCTATGCCTATATAGAAGAGAATATATGGACAAATAAATAATCTCTTTTTGAGTGATTTGAAAATTATTTTTGTTTATGTGTAGCAGAATAGTATATTGAAAATATCAAAAAATAAAGATGGGTGTGATTGCTCTATGAAGTTAGAAATTGTAGAAGCTGTCTGTGTCAAAAAGTCCACTTTTCTAGGTGTTCACCAGTTCAGAGGGGCCACAGCAAAATACTTTTGTTATTGAAATTAAAGTTTCTTTACGGAGCATGTAAACACTGGAGATCCTTTTCTTCCTGCAGAACTAGCAATTTTAATATGAGACTTTGAGTACACAATGTACATCTGCACAGAAATAACCTTTTTTCACTAATTGCATTAAATTCACAAGGCCCGTGCTCAGTGGAGCATTCCCAGGCTGGCTCCATTCCCTCCTTGCTGTGTCTGTAAGGCTGTAGTGTGGGGCAGAGGCAGCCTGGAGAGCCCTGACACAAGGGGTCTCCCAAAAGAGCCTCAGAATGATTTTATTACCAGTGAAATGTGTCCGTGATGCTGGAGCTGGAGCCCTGCTCTTACTGTAAATGCCCTGTGATTTTCAGTGACCACAAGTGATGAAAATCTTCGTTTTAAATTTCATCTGTAAGTTGGGACAGGTTCACCAAGATCAAAAAGAAAGAGGAGGGAGAGGGCCATGCATGTCTGGGAAAACTAGTCCTTAAAGAAGAAAAGAGCTGAAATTCCCCAAGGACTGTCTCGCTTTGTGTTTTGAATGCTGTTCACTTAAATTGGTCTCCTGGTGTAGCTGTATCTGCTATAATTGCAGCAGATTGCAGTTGCTGAAGCATCTCCTGTATGTGTACCCTTTCATTATGGCATATAAGCAGAACATTTCCAGTAATTTAGAGGCAGCTAAAATCTCCTGTTCCCTGGAAGCTGCTTTCCCTGTAGTAGTTCACACAGCATAAGTGAAGCAGTACAAACTGGAGAGAAGTGCAGTAGTTACTATGCTAGAAGTTGATGTCACTGGTTAGAAGCTCCTAGTTGGCATCTAAAAAAAAAAATCCTGTTAAAATTCAAAAAAGTAATACACAGAACTGTACTCAAAGTTCAATTAGAAGAAAAAAAAAATAAAACAAAACATTGGTTTTCTCTCTGTCATTGAACTCTACTGTCAATTCGACAGTTTGTGTCAAGCCCACTGAAGACTTGCGATACATGGATTTTCTTAGCATCCTTTGAAGCAATAACTTGTTTTTTTAAGGTTCTTTGCCATGATATTCTTTCATAACAATTTGAAAGATGGTATGATTTATGACAAAAAAGGTCTAGAGTGAGCAGCTTGAAGCAACCAGATCATAGTGATCTCTTTATCACTAATTTTCCTGATTTTCAATATTTTCAAGAATCACCCTCTACTGAAAGTGTTTTTCATTGAAATGAGGTAAATTGCCAGCTTTTATGGTTTTGAAAGAACACTTGAGAGTATGAAGTGACTTCAGAAACCTTTAAGCAATTAAAAAAGAAAAAAACTATTTTGATTCTCATGAAATCTTAAAGCAATCCCACAATTTCTTAGGATATGGTTCATGAGTTTTGTTCTCACACAGCTGGCAGTACTGTACTCTTTCCCTAACTATGCTGTGGCTTCTTTTCTGCTTATTAAATGAAATATTTCATGCTTCAATAAAGAGACAGCCTTTTGAGTTATGCAACTATAAGAAAAAATGTTGGATCCCTCTTTCCTTTCCCTAACACTGCAGAAAAAATCTTGAAAATAGAAAGCCTAAAAATTAGGGTGTGAACACAAAAAAATCCCAAACCAACACCAAATAATTTTCTGCCTTTTTCTTTTTAAATAATTTCTCAATGCTTGTAATTTAGTCTTGTGAAAAGCCAGCTTACGGTTTTTCGACACATGAGGTGACTACTACTGTGAGTTAGCACCCAAAAGAAGAGTCATATTGTATTTTTTTTCTTTTGTAGTGCTTGAAAATGGAAAGCACTGTTTTTCAACAGTGCCACATATTGTTTATACTTTTATATCCCTGTATTTTTTGTGTTACTGTAGAGTCAGAAAGCCTGCAGTAATCAGAAGTCCATTAATTGGCATGGCACAAGCAAGCCTCTTCCCTAAAAACCGCAGTTAGAATAGAATGTCATGGTCAACTTGTTCAAATAGAGGGATTTTTATTTCACCTATTTTTGATAGTGTAAGGATATCAATATTTTTTTAATTCAAAAATGGCCTAAGAGGCTCAGAGGGGGCATTAGTTCAAGCAGGTAAAGGGACGCAGCACTCATCCTTCACTGGAAGAGGTTCTCAAGAGTGGCTGAGTTCTTATTCCAGGTGGGGCTGGAAAGCAGGGAAAAGCCGAGGGCTCTGCTGACTGCTGGGGCAAAACAAAGCACAGCAGCATGTACAGGTGCTTTACAGTACTCCCTGGCTATGCTTTGTGCCATTCCCCAGGGACTAGATACACATACACACAGCATAACCCAGAGCAGAGGCATCTGCCTGCTATTGAGGCAGTACCTTGGGCTTCCTACAGCCAATGGGGCTTCTCTGTTGGTTTGGACAGAGGCATTCATGACAGAACAAACATTACTTACAGCCTTTGTGTCCCAAGCAGAACAATTGTGCCCTCTCTCTTCATCTATCTAAAACTAAATATAACTCAGGAAGTTTAGATAACAGGAAATTAAAAAATACCCCCAGTGAAATAGTAACCAGAGTAAGATCCAGCAGGTTATTGATTTTCAGTCTGATCCTAGTTAGGTTTTGCAAGACCTTGCAGCTGCCAGCCATTCACAGGCTTCTCAAAGCAGCTCCAAGCCATGCTCAGCTGAAGAGCTAAAAACTAGAGAGCTGTTAACACAGGAGCTACTGGTAGGGACTGTCATCTGCCCAGCAAGGAAGATATTTATTTATAGAAAAGCCTTTGAACCAGACCACTACATTTTAACGTAGTAATAACAAGTTACACTGGACTCAAAGAGCAGTAGGGTGTAACGCAGCCATGCATTATATACCTCATTGTAAATGGTCTCAGAGGGAAAGCCTGTAATTTAGGGAGGTTTGAATGGCAAAACCTGGGTCATTGTAACAGATACTTTTTCTTAGTTATTTTTATGAAAATGGTGAAAAAGAAATACTGGCCTGAAGAAGTTAGGCAGCGTGTGTTTTCATTCAACCTAGCTATGAAACCTCCCAGAGCTCAATCCCCCTTTGCCCAAATATTTGTTTTAAAATTAATTGTTCACACAGGAACTAAACAGCAACTTGTTGAATGTGAAGCTTTTACAGAAGACTTCTTTTCCTCCTCAGGGCATTTTTCTCATGTGTTGCTGGCTCTTTTATGTGTTCTGTCACCTTTGGGGTGTAGGATTCATGCAGAACCAAGGAAATGGCTTTTCTGTTTGTGTGTTTTTAAAGTTTATGCACATATGAGCTGGTTTTAGGATTAATTTTACAGGAGAACCTCAGGGCTCTGTTCAGAGGTCCTTGTTGTGTTAGATCATTTCACTGCAAGCACTCAGGAGGCAGCCAGCACACCCCAGAGCACAAGGAGAGAAAAAGCCAGCAAGTGCTGTCCCCACAGAGCAGCACCACCCCATGTAGGTGCCCTGGTCAGGTTGAAAACCACAGGCAAGGAAAAAAAAAAAGTGAGGAGGGAAACAGAAGCTCAGGAAGAGAAATCCTGGCTACCTGGAAGACAGTGGTCCAGACCAGCTTCTATAGGGCCAGATTTTTGACCAGGGCATGTCACCTAACTTGGGTGGAGAGCATGGAGAAAAGCTTGCCCTTGCTCCTTGTACAGGCCATGTTGTTTTTAGACAGCTCTTTCAAAAGTCAGATGCACCTTAAATCCAAGCTCCTTGAACCATGTAGTCAGTTTGGAGCAGGGTATTCTTTGCCTTTTCTGGCCAGATGTACACATTCCCTGCCTCATTCTAGTCCTTGTACGTGCACCTCAAGGTTTTTAGGCAGTTCATTTTTCACTCCCTCTCTTCTCTATGCAGAGGATATGTATCACAGGCAATTCTTCTTGTTTTGTCTGAGGCTGTAAGTACATATTCCTCAATAAGTACTGTCATCAACAGGTGAAGGTTACTGTCCAAGAGCCCTGCTGTGGGTAGGCTTTGGTATACAGCTGTAGAAACATTGGGGCAAATGTTCCTTCACAAATATTAGAGTTTAAAAGTTAGAGAAACAACCAAACAAATCTAAATATTAGAAACCAAGATATCCAAAAGGATAGAGTTCTTCCAGGTTATTATTGCAAATTAGGAAATTAAGTGTGAGCACATGTAGTACAGCTCTGCTTGTCACTAGAAATTAATAAACTTCAAAGGAATTTAAGATATCATCATCTCCACCTGCCTCTTATTTAATGATACACTAACCAGAACTGAATTTCATCTGCATTATTAGTTTCAGCTCTCTCATCCCAACTTCCTGATGATACAGAATAATCACAACTATGAACTGGAACTCTTGTGTGAGAAGAACACATTTTTTTGTCTATTTTTCATGGATTATGTTTATAGAATGAATAAATTAGAAAAATAAAAGGAAATATTGACTCAACCACCACTTTTATTTACCCTTGTATTTTGTACAAGAATTCTTCAAAGCCCTTGTTCTCTTGCTTCCAACAAACACTTGATTTCCAGCCAAACATTAAAAATCAGCATCAAAATACTGGGTTTTATCATTTGACCCTCAAAGTACTTAAAAGAACCACACTCATTTTAAAATACTACAGAACAAGACACTGTCATGTTTTGTAGTTCAAATCAACATTTGTTGATTTGAACTACAAGTGGAATACTTGAAAAATTACAATCTTCCTTTTTTGTTATCTTTTCTTTTTCTTTTGGGAGACATGCAAAATGATAGAACTGCACTGAATATCAGCAGAACCATAAGCTGAGGAACCCAGTAGTTACCTACCCATGACACTAGCTGAAAGGGAAAGTGTCTTTTGTAATCAGGTGTTTTAAAGTAGGACGAATATGAGGCATATGCTATGGTGATTCTGACTCTCATTAACTATAAATCACAGCTTCATTAGTCTGCAAAGCAACCCACCTGAAAGTGAATAGCAGCATGAAATGAGAACTGGGCTCTTGGTTATTGAAGCTGAAGCCAAAACCAACCAACCAAACATAATCCAGACAGCATTCAATACACAGGGCATTGTTTCAGATAATACCCAGAAAGCGATAATTAGCTGCTCTTCCTAGAATGCCTTGAACCCCTGCTGTGTAGCCTATTGGTATTAGCATTTTCTTTTGTGGTAAAAAGACTATTTGGATCTAGCAATTGAGTTAAAGGAACAAACCACTGATTTAATTTCACATTCACTAACACCAATTAAATTAAAAACATGAAAAAGTACTGCCACAACAGTGCAGCTTTAAGTTGAAAAAGGACAAGCAAACTCTAAGTGGCAATCAGCATCTCTGTGGGTTCTACTGTCAGAGCATGTGTTCTGATGTGAAACACATCTTCATGACTGAAGTCCAGAGTATGAGGTCTGATACATTGTATGGGATGATTTGGTTTGATGAGCACGATTAAATATATATTTTAGGATCTAAATTAGTAATATTACCATGATACAGTAATGTCTGGGGCTTTTCTAACATTCACATGGAAAGCACAGTCAGGTTTGTGCTCAGCATGAGTTAAAGACCTTTGCAAATGGAGACTCTGGCATAATTTCACATGTAGATCCCTGATAATGTCTCCCCTATCTCAGCAGTCCAATTTAGTAATGCACCAAATACACTATTCATACTGTTCTAATACAAACAATTCAATTTGCACTAACAGTCACTCAGCAACAATTTTTTTCCACCTAATCTCATGTTAATATTGATATCATGTAAATAAATACACTAAGTGATCAGAAGTTGCTAACAGCCAGTGCCCTGCAAATGACAGTAACAGTTATTAACAAGAAAACTTCAAAATATATTTCTTTTCTCCCACAGCCTTCTGAGATAAAAAAAAAGCAGAGAGAAAAACTGTGCATGCAAAGTGACTTGAATTTAGCATAGCTAGAAATTGAGATCTACTGTGTGAAATATGGGCTTTATTTAAAATAGGTCATTAGTGCAGCTGTTGAAAGTGTTTAAATCTAATTGCTACTAAGCTATGTTTTCAGAAAGTAGTATTTTGTGTGTATCATTCTGGTCATAGAGCTGTAACACAGAGATAAATATTATTTAAAATATTTATTTTACACTCCAGAGACACAACACATATGTCTAAATCAGACACAGTTCCTGGCCAAGATGATGACTGGAATTGATCCAAATACAAGTGCAGCTAAAACCATGCAGCTTTTTTCTGGATTTGTGAGTGAAAATGTCAGGCTTTGCCTTTTATATGCTCCTAACATTCAAGGGTCTTTCCAAACTCCCTTTTTGCAGACAAAACATGCAGGGAGCATAAACTGTCTATAGGAACAGTAGCTCCAGCCCAGGTACAGGGGACAGATTGGCTCATGCACAGGAGGACACTCGGAATGGCATGATAAGCAAGGTTAATCATGTCTAACCAGCTGCACTCATCTGCCCTACTGCAGCACAAAAAATCCTAGAAAACCAGGTGCTTCTGAAAACGAGACCATTCAGGGCAGAGAAGCTTGTGCCTGTGACTGAATCAGGAATCGAAACCAGTAACGTCTCGTTTCTCTTTGTTATCTACCCAGGGAGACCTGCACGAATAGCTTGGACTTAGACAGTTAATGTTTAACTTCTGAAGTTAGGTGTGACAGAGCCAGTCTGAAGTCAGCACAGGGAAAAAAACTTGCCAACTGCATCATCCAGTTTTGGGCTGGATTAAGGTAAGGGTGTAGCTGCCGTAACACTCACTGGGAGCAGCCAACCCAACCACTGGTTTCAACGTGTGACTTCTGCTTCATAGCCCTTCTTTTGCATCAACATACACAGTGTTACATAAGTTTTGGCCCTGCTCAGGAGAGAAAAATACAGACTTCTACAGGTCTAAGACTGCACTGCCACAGTGCTCTGATAGCACAGCTCTAACCATCTGAATCATACTTCTACCACTGCTTATGCTTCAAAGCCTTTCTATACTAGCACTCCCAGTTCCACTGGTACAGAGGAGCATAAAACACCACATGATGCAGGGCAAAATGTTCTTTAAATTATGGCATTTAACTCTGAAGTAAAATTAAAATACCTAAATGCTAGAAGTTGGGGGAGGCTGTTTTTGTTGTGGGTTGGTTTTAAAACTCTCTTAAAAATCATATTCAAGTAACACTGGAAAATTTTAAACTGATCTGTCCTGTAAGTTAAGAAAATTCCAGACAATTCATTGAGCGGAGACTATAAAGACATTGTTAATTCTCCAGTGAGCCTTGTTATTCTGTAATAAGTTGATTAGTCATCTGGCAGCCCCTGGATTTGATCTAATCATCCACAGAACACAACTGGCAGAAGAGCCAAAACACATCTCCTGTGCGTGGCAGTCTCTCAAGTCTGAAACTTGGTTCCAAAAATAACAAGAAAAGAAAATTAGACATACTTAGTACCAACACCAAGATGAAGCAGGGTGCAGGGGGGAAGAGGAAAGATGGCTGAAGATTCATTGCACATGATTTTTGCACATCTTTTCACTGGTACTGAGTTTAGCCAATGTTCAGCCTTTGTGGGTCCTCATGGGAAGGTGGATGCCATGAAGAAGCAGCTGCCTGACTGTTTATTATGAGGACAGCGCTCAGATGAGGCAATTCTGACAAGAAAATTCAAGTTAAGCCCTCAGAGTGGGTGCCAGGGAAGAACAGTGCAGTGCAGTAGCTATATATGGAGAGTCAGGCATGGGAACAGGGCATTCCACTCTGCTGCATATGCTTCACTGCTTCCCTGACAGCTAAAAATAGGATGTCATGCATGGGCATCAGTAGAAGCAAGGTTTATTAAGAGAGAGGAAAAGTAACCTTTTTCTTTCTAGTTGCCTTTCTTAACTTGACTGCATCAAAAGCTAGCTCAAATCTCCATTCAAAGACCATTTTAAAAATACAGGTTTTTCTCCTATTATATTTAATGAAATTCATCCATAAATTATTCATCAATAAATTTTCTGTAAGTCCATGTGATGCTATTTTTTATATTATATCCTAGTTGATTCAATCCAATATTTCAATTTTTTACAGCTTAAAAAATAGTCAAAAATGCCAAATTGCATTAACAGCAATATTTCCACTCCTGCAATCAAATCTTAAGCCTAATCTCCAGATTTAAAATATATTGTTATCCAGAGAACCATTTATTGGGAAAGAGTAGATTTGGTTTGGATCTGATTTAGTGGGAACTGCCTACAAGCAAAACAAACAGCTTCAAAATTTATTTTTAAAAATATCTGCTACGTATGAACTAAATACATCCAGGAAATTATATGATAATATTTCCCCAAAATAAACATGAAATATTTTCACCAAAATGAACATAATAATTTAGCATAATTTGATCAAATAAATCTGCTGTTTCTGAATCACTGCTAGGGTAAGACATGAGATATTATTAATTTAAGCTTTGAAATATATACTATGCATGAACATATCCACAGTAAGTATTGTGTATGTATGTAATACCTGTTATTAAATGAAAAATTCTGTTTTGAGAAAAAGTCTTTTGGAAGAACTATGTCACTTCTGCTGTAAGAAGAAACTTCTGCTGGCAATATATATTTTTTACTTTGCCTTTATAGGCATTTTGTACTTTTACCATCCTGGCTACCTTATTTTGCCATCAATATTGGTGCATACAGCCCAACTTGACTTCTCTCTAGGATCCTTGGAAGACAATTTGTTCTGATGCTAATCCAAGCTGATAAAAAGCTGGTAATTCACTAAGTGACTCTCACGACTGGGAAAGCTGAAGCCTGGTATGAGTGAGTACCAGAGTTTTGAAAATTCAGGGATGAGATCCTAACAGGAAGAAAAACTGCTTCATCTCTTTGGGTCTCCAGAGAAGAAAAGCAAATGGATAATCAACATCACCTTTGGACATACTCAGCTGAACTCAGCATGCTCCACTTAGTACTGGTAGTGATTTAGATGCTCAAAACAAGCCCTATTCTGAGTCTGCAAGTTCTAGACACTTACATAACTTTACATGTAAACATCATGCCAGCAAGTGACCCGATGAAGTCATCAGGGCTATGTGCTGTAGGAAAGTTACAGCTTAGGCGAGTGTTTGTAACCTTTAGCTGAAATCCACTCAGGGATGGGACTGAGATTTTACTACACAGGCCCTGATCACCTGCTGAGGCTATTAGGATTCTTCCATATTCCATTTCCACACAGAAATGCTACTCCATAGGAGTAATATTATGCTTGTGCATAATGGCACAAGGCAGAAAGTCTGAAGGACTGTCTAATAAAAATCACATTCAAATTACTTAGGATTCCCTCTCACCTTAATTATTAAGAATTAAAGTGCAGACATGTGATTGAGGTGAACAAAAAAACAAGACAATGGTGGCATAAAAACAACATCATTAAAAATTAGATGTAGTCATCTAAATGTAATGGCCGTGACCCTGACTAACTTACATTTTCTCTGTAACTATGCTCTTACAGCTTTCATGCAGAATTTTGAGTTATGGTTTTAAAAAATTCTATTAAAAAGCCTTGTCATGGGGAAAAATACTGATAATTATGTGTGTTCTCAGTGAGCACCCAAAACATGCAGCAAAATGCTGAAAAAACAATGTTTTCCTGTAAGCACTTAGTTGCTAGCTAATCGGTCTGGTTTTATAAATGAATGGTCCACATGATCCTCTCTCATGGCAGCCACAACATTTTGTTGAATTATTAGGAGTCAGACATAGAAGAATAAATTTTCATACTTTTCTATTTAAATTGGATTGCAGGAAAATAAAGGATACAACACTTAGCCTGGGATTAGACCAGTCATGGATATTTCTAAAACAAAAGTTACTTCATATTTGTTTTGTACAAAAATGTGGTCCTTTTTATTCTAGAAATGGAAAGTTTCTGTCAGTCAATTAATTTTATTGCTATGCTTATTGTATGTGATACTTGCCCTCATGACATTTCACACATCAGATAAAATTTTGCTTTTCTCACTTCTCATGTTGTTCCTGCCATCATAAAGTATAACAACATCATTCAAGGCACAAGGAGAAGTTGCTTATTATACCTTAACTGACTCACAGCCTCAGCTTCTGGGTTTCAGGCACTTAAGCTCTCTCAGATAAATACCATACAGTATTTCAAATTCATTTCTTTCATTCTCATATAGACCACATACACTGAAACCCAGAGAAAGACTTCAGCTGGTTTCACTAGGCTTTCAGTCAAACCCAAATCACTTTCAATATCAAACCAGAAGTACACCAGGAGATTCTCAGTTAAATAAGCCAGCTCCAAAGCCAGTGTGCTCCTACATTACCATCCCAGATTAACCACAGCTATTCATCATGCTGCAATTCTGCCCTTAGCAGATGCAGACAGCAATTCCTGTATGAGAGCTGAAGTGTCAGAGCAGACACACACCTGACTCAGGATTCTAGAAAACCTCAGCAGCAGCCCAGGAAGGAAAACAGGATAGGTCACAGCAAGAGTGTAGCTGCCCTGAGCCAGCTGAGGAAGCAGCCTTGCTCATTTGGCAGTGCCTGTTAAATGCCTGGATAAAGCACAAATGCCCTGGTGTGACCTCCCTTTCTGCAAGTCTGTGCTGCCTTATATGATCACCATACTTATGTAATGTATTCTGCAATTGAAGGATGAGAGGAAGCTGTAGATTTTTTTTTTTCCTGGCTTTCTTTGGCTCTTCAAAACTCTGTTACTGAACTGCTGAGAGATGGGGTCAAATCTATTGATACCACTACCTCTCTTCATCCCTCAGATCTGCTTTTAGGGGCCAGGAAGTGTACAGGTCCGTGGGGCCCAGTAAAACCTCTCCCAACACAGTTATCATTATCAGGCTTCAAAATATTAGAGACTTGCAAACATCTTCTTTACCTCTCTGGTGCTTCAGTTTCCCAGTCTAAGTCCTATCTTGCAAGTTTATAGCAGGGCTTATAAAGGGCTTTCACATTCAGAAACCTCAGTGTTAAAAATACCAAATTAATGAACCTTCAGAATTATACTCAAGTACATCCCTGGAAGTGTTCAAAGCAAGGTTGGACTGAGGTCTGAGCAATCTGAAAATAATGAAATATGAAATAATGAAAAGTGTCCCTGCTCGTGACAAGGTGTTTGAATTAGAAGATTTTTAAGGTCCCTTCCAACCCAATCTATTCTATATCACAAAAATGAGAAAGTGCATAAGGAAGCAAGAATCAGTTCAGACAACCAAGCATTTAAAGCATCAGTACAAAATTATACTAAATCCTTGGTAATTAAAAATATTCGTGAAACACTTGAATGATATCTACAATTTGCATGAAGCTGAAACAAGGTTACATTTTCCACAAGAATCCCAACTATATTTCTTCTTCCAGCTTGCTCTATAAAGAGGAGTGATTTGGCAGGCCTCTTGAGGAAGGGAGACCAAACAATTCCTTTGTTGCATTGTCATGGAAATACAAATACAAACAGAGCACCTCCTGCTTCCACAGGCTCCAGTCATTCACAGCTCAAAACCACCATAGAGCATGAGATGTAGCTGACCCAGGTAATAGCAGAATTCAGTTGCTGCCTCCCTTTCTGAAACTTTTCCTGGATTATCCTGTAGATAATTTATGTGAGATTCAGCATGCTCTTAATGCAATGCTGTCATTATTTTGAATTTGTTTGTGACTCTACCCTTCTCTGTTTCAGCTGGGAATAGAAGCAGGAATACTGAAATGCGATATGAAAGTCTACACACTGTTTCCCTTTTTTTGATGAGAAATAGAAAATTCCAGAAACTTCTTGAGTAAGCCTGTTTTTATAAGGTTCTTAGTCTGTTTTTTGGATAATAAAGTAAGTCTTTCCTTCATTAAACCACCAAGTCTTTTGAGGGGCAACCAATGATCCACAACACTCAACCTTCAAGTTTTCTTCCCCCAGTTTTTCCTTCTGAAGTTTTGTGGAATCATTCCAACCTGTTTCAGCAGGCACCCTAATGCCTCCTCATCTGTATGCCATGAAGAGGAACTAAACCAAGTATTACATGGAAAAGTTATCAGTGAGATCAAAAAGGCAAGCAGGTAAAAGTCATTATCCTACAAATTAATCGGAATGGGATGTGTAAGAAGTTATAGTAAATGAGAATTTAGGAAAACAGTGCATTTGTTAAATGCCTTCAGTGAAACTACCTGCTGCTCTTTTTCATAGACAGAAGTTCTAAACTGCATGTAAGTACTCTTTATAGATATATTTTTATTTTTGTAGAAGAGGAGGAGCTGTAGTGTCACCCTGCAACTAGGCAATTTGCATCCTTTTTTATACATTTTTTGTTATATCTCAAACTGATACTGATCTCAAACTGATACTGATCTTGTCCAATTTCAGATGTGTCCAATGCTTCAGACTAGTTGGACTGTCCCCCAGAGCTGGATTACAAGTGTTCACTGTGGAAATACTAAAAATTTTACATACAACATTTCCTCCTACACGGCTACAACCAGCAGCCTGTAGCCTTCTAGGAGGCTCTCCTGGGCTTGGCAACACCTTTTTTAAACAGGCAGTTTATCTTCTGATAAGAAACAGAAAGGCTTCATTTACAGTTGTTTAATGCTATTAGAGCCTATGCACGCAGTTTCCATAACAAGATAGGAAAACCAAGCCAAGTCTTCTGCGTGGGATTTTTCTGATCTCCAGGATACAGGAACACACCTATGGTATCTTGGTGTATGAGTCATTGGGTTGCTGATGTCACGCAGTATGTACTGTTAGGCTCGAGTAAGCGATAGAGAGAGTTCACTACAGGACAATAGCTTCTGGTACTCTGACATATCACCTGCCTGTTCCAAAGTTGTAGCCAGGTAAAAAGTTATTTTAGACATATAAAAAATTACATTTAGAGACAGAAAAGCAACATTCTATTTTCCATTTGTTATTCCATGCTGTTAAACGTGTAACTGCAGTGCTGAGCATGGAAAGTCAAAATCTGCACTGCCATTCATCCACCCCTCTACGTCACTGCTGCTGGGTTCCCTGGGCACCCTGCAAGCCTGCAAAGCTGTGGCAACCAAGGTGTGCCCCAGGCAAGGAGAACTGCAGAAAGGGTTGCCAATTTTACTTGTTCCTCAAGGTCTTGGAAAGTGTTCTTAAATATGGCTCAGCAAACAAAGCAAAAGCCACACTCCTGAAGAGTTCGCAGCATTTAGATAATCGCATTTACTCTCCAAACATGCAGGTGCGTGGGTGTTGTCAGAATGTACACTTACACATCCTGACACACACAGGGTGAGGACAGAAGGCACTTTATTTCAAGGGAAAAGGCATCAAGACATTGCTGAACCCTTGGACAAGTGAAAATGAGGCTGTGCAGGGGTCTCATCACAGGTTGGAACACATGCAGGGTTCCAGTGATTTGCAAGGGCAGCTTTGACTGCAGCAGAGGAAGCAAAAATAAATGCAGCTGGTTACTGCCATGCAGAGGAATTGTTTGCCTACAAAGCTATTGGACATCCTAGAACATCCATCAGCCAGCTATTCTCTATGCATACACCATGACATATCTTTTTTGAGACCAGGTCTAGTAAAATACACTGACAGTTTAGTGTCAAGTCAGTTTTTTCCCTTACTTCCAATATTGGAAGTAAATTCTCTTAAATTCTCCATCACAAGATCCAGGCACCGCTCCCTGAGATTTCCAAAGTGGTTTTTTTTTCTTAACTGCTTCTCTCTTATCCTATGGAAAAAGCAACTTCAGCTACTCCCTTCTGGCTCATGAGGTGAGTCCATTCCTGTATCTTCTAGGATTCCTTTTTTTTTTTTTTTTTTTGCAAATAATCCTTTTTCCCCATTTTTTGTGCTTTCACCTTGCAAAGAATTGCCACCACAGCAAGCAACCAAATTCTCATTTCCTTAATTCACTCTTTCCTTAGAAATCAGGACTAGTAGAAAATAGAAAGAAGCCATGCACTCAGCCACATCCTAACCTTCATTCTAAGTAAAAAATATGCATATTATGTCATAAGAATCGTCATCCTTTTCTGGATAATTTGCAAAGATGGGGGAAATGGCTAAGACTAACCAATATTCACTATAAATAGTTTATCCTTGACTATTAGATGCATGGGTGGTTAGATGGAGGAGAAGAACATGTTCTTTAGAAGATCTCTAGATAACTCCTTGAATGTTTATGGCTTCATGTTCACAGACTGCATAGGCCCTTCTGCATAGGCCCTTTTTACCCATAGCAGATATGAAGATATTAGGAAAAATTCCTTCATCAAAAGAGTAGTCAAGCATTGAAAGTCTACACATGAAAGTGATGGAGACCATCCCTGGATGTATTTAAAAGATGTGCAGATATAGCCTTTGGGTTTTGGCAGTGCTGGGCTAAGTGTTGGATCTTAAATGTCTTTTCCAAGCTAAACAATTCTAAGATAAATTACACAAACTGGGGATGCATTGTCAGGAAAGGATTTGAACAGAGTCCCTACAGAAGCAATTAGATTTCTTGTTTTGAAAGGGAAAATAATTTAAGCAGAAAGAAACAAAGAACAAATTACACCCTGAAAAGAATGGTGAGAAAGAATACACTGCTTGATTTCATGGCAGATTTGTGTTATTGATTTAAGGCTTTTGTGAAGAACAACATTAAAAAAAACACACCAACAAAACAAAAAAAACCCACCAAATAACAACAAAAACCACAACAAAAGAAAAAACCCCTACCAAATACAACCCAAGAATGCAACAAAATAGTAATTTCCATTACTGAATTACTAATATTCATTATGCTCTCATCTGAAATACCTTGATTATGAAAAGAAGAATAGCAGCTGGGGTAGGTGCAGAGAATGCTACTGAGATGTCTCAAAAGTGAAGAGTCAATCCAAAGGGAGAAAACCATAAAAATTATTGTACCTGTTTGCAGGAGGTTGACTAGCAAGATAAGGACTGCTGTCTGACAGTGCCAGAAGGTAAACAGGGCAGTCACAGAAGTAATCTCAGCTCATCAAAACTAGCTGTGAAGGAAGCATTGCAAGGAATCAGATAAAAGTTTTTTACCTAAAGGCTGATACTCTATAGAAATAATAATAGCAGAAAATCAATTTGGTTTCAATCTTGAGCCACTAATCAGTGAAGTAAAAATGTTTTTATTGTGGTAACAGAAGACAGACCTTGAAAATTCAGAAGTTCTCCTCTAGTTGTCTTACTTAATATTTGTTGAACTATATTTGCAAACCTGAAAAGAACATCAGCAGCATACAGAGAAAATAAAAGAATCACTCTAATGCAGTTCATGTGACTTAGACAAGTGTTTAAATACAGCCAGTTGGACCCATACTGGAAGCCAGGGTTGCTCTCAGACTTGTGTGATCCTGAAATAGCTCTTTGTTGTTCATGCATGCCTGCTGGTTCTGCTAAGCAGGGTCACTCAACGATGAGTCTCTGCTGGTGGTCACATGCAGACACCATTCCTTCACCTTCAGCCCCTTCCACCACCATAACCTTAGGCTGCTTCCCAGCAGGAACAAGCCATCCTCCAGCAACCACAGGGTGCCTGACTCTCTTAAACTGTGGATGAATGCAGGGATTTGTTAATATTGATTTGTGGTTGAGAACCAAGTGTTCATAATTAAGTTGGTGAAGATACCCAGGTTCATTTTGTTAGCAAAGATGGCCAGAACTCTGCAAGGCTGCATGATTTTAAGTGCTATAAAACAAATTAGGGCCACTAAATTTTAAATATTGTAAGTAAAACCCCAGAATTTTACCCACACACCATCTATTAACTCTTTCAAAATCAATTTTCTTTGGCTAATGCTAAATTAACTATTAATAGACATTTCAGAGTTATAATTCTGAAACATAACCAGATAAACAGATATCAAATACATTCAAGGATCTTGCTAAATCAGCTGGAGGACTCAGAAAACATATGGGAACTGCTGGTGACAACTTTCCAACAATTATTCAATATGCTGTTTTTACAATTCTGCCAAGATCCTGATGAGTTCAAATACAAAGGCCAGGTTACATAGTAATCCATAAACCATGCAACTAGTGAATGAAAAACCATAGTGGAGTGAAATCCAGAAAAAAATAGCAGTGAAATATATAACAGTGAAATACTTAGCATTAATGGGTCTTGCAGAATGAGTGCAGATTCTGCAGTTAGAGCAGACTTGGAGAAAGATGACAGAAAATTGTCACCAAAATAGCAAAACTGTTAAACCTGGAAGACCTACAAAGCTTGGAACCATATGTCTTTGCAAAGCTTCAGAGAAGTTATGTTTCTATTCCTTGTCAGAAGAATAAGAGCAACCAGACATTTACCTGTATCAGGAAGTAGCAGATGTAAATATTGTTATGCAACTTGATCTTGGAATTTACAGCTCCAGGATGTCAGTGATGCCAAATATCTAGGTAAACTGAAATAGTAAATATATTTTCGGAAAGGGAAAAATATCTGGTGTTGTAGCAATGTTAGTACTACAAAAGTATATGAAAGGGTATGAAATGATTTTACATAGTTTATTCCCATCATCCACATTTCCTAGGGAAGAAAGGAATTCAGAAAGGAGCTCACACCAGTCAGATGAGGTTACTGCATCTTTTAATTATTAATACTTTCTTTTCATTATCTACCCATCTTCAGAAAAGGCAAAGAAAGGTATTCTCTTATACTGGGCAATTTCAACATTAAAACTTCCATGGAGAGTAGGAGGAAGCAACACAGAAATATGTTAGCAGAAGAGAAGATGAATAATATTTTTAAAGCCTATTAATTCTTCTTGCTCCACTGAAGGCAAGAAAATCCTTACTATGCACTCTGCTGAGAAATATTCCCAAGCCTTTGCTATGTTCCAACATTATGGATTAATGAGTGTATGATACACACAGCTATGAGCATTTCCCTATTAACTGTGCAGGTTTACCAAGACAGGTAATACCTCAGACTTGATAGCAGTACTTGGTGATAGTAGGTCAGGTTTTTTGCCAGCACTTACCCACTAAATGCATTTCAAAAGAGTAAGAAAAGTAAGAGAAATGGCTGTCAGGTCAAAATGGATATAAATTGGAGGGACAGGTGTCTTTAAATAAAAAATCACTGGAAGAACAGTCATCAAAGGTTTTCCAGAAGACATGTATTTTAATGCATTCATTCCTTCTCTCCAATCTCAAAAAGTTATGAAGTGAGCTCGTTTGAGGCAGGACTGGTACGTTGACTGGCCATAGGTGTGGAGTGTCCTGAGATGCCATTTGAGCTGGTGGATATAACACAGGACCCATGGGAGGAAAGCAGCTTCACTGGTTTCATAGAAAAACATTAATTTATAATATCTGAAAGTGTAGCTGAAAGTATGATCCAAAATTATGACACATAATAATTAAAACTCATCTATTACCAAAATCTTGTAATAAAAACCAGGTAGAGAAGTATGAACACGAGTCTCGTATACTTTGCTAATGCCATTCTGGGATGAGACTTTCAAACTTTAGCCTTGGTTCTGCATTAAAATCTCATGCTGTTTATCAATATAAGGATGCTTGCAGTTCTTTGAAGCCTTACAGAGGAGGAGAGGAAAACAAGAATTATGATCATGTTGTTAACCTTAGGAAATCTCTATAAAAGAAACTTGTATGAATTTCCTGACAAATATTACATAATTCTAAAAATCCTGGTTAAAGCTAAACGATACTCTCACAGTGATGTTTGTTAAAGTGTAATCAGTCAAACCTGTTATTTCCAAAGAAGATTTTTTTAAATGTATGCGCTTTTTTGATAGTCATCTTAATATTTACTGAATTTATGACCAAAATTGTTGATCCAGGAAGGCACAAGCATCATGGAGTACAACGTAACTCCTTGATATACATCATAAAATTCAGTACCTTTCATCTAGGAAAATATAAGTCTGGGGAAAAAATTATATAACCTTCCATTGACACGATTTTGCATATTCTTTTTCTCTAATAACAAGAAATGAAATCACAATCTATAGAAATCAAACTGTTACTAAACTCTAGTTTAGGGTCAAACAATTTCATGTACAACATCTCTCTCTGTATCATATAGTTTTTGTGGCTTAATAATCATATTCTCATCTCCTATTATAAAAGATACTTTCCTCTTGCTGCTATGATGAAAACCAGTACAAACAAGGAATTGAACATCCAGGGAAAACAATAAACCAACTGTACAAGGCACTACAGCATCATGAATCAAACACAAGAGAGAGAAAAAAATGTGGAAATATGTATTCACTGCTGTTTTGTAACTGTGTGGTTAATTGTGACAGAGGAAGGCAAAATTTTTTGACAGAATTGAAGAATATTTTGAAAAGAAAAATATCTCACAAGCAAGATAAGGAATTCCAATAGTGCAGATCATGAAGCTTTTTCTTGTAAAATGAGATTTCATTTCAGTTGTTTATAAGAAGTTACATCAGTTCCGTGATCCTACCAATGTGCAGGAAAGTAGTGTATAAAGGCAGATAGCTAAATCTATAATCAAATTGTGTGTGTGTGTGTGTGCTCACATGATGACAATGCTGAAGCAATCGTGAGGACTCCCGATGACAAAATTGTATAAAAGCCCATATAAAATACTGGTAACAGATGTCATCCCCTGCAAGTGTCCTGATAGTTTACCCTTTTCCTCACTTGACATTATAATTTGCTACAGCAGAACATAAAGCTCTACAAATTCTAAACATATGCACCAAGAAGCAGAAGAACCAAGAAGCCAAGAACTGAGTCCCTATCAATAAGTAAACTTCGAGCAGAAAAGCACACTTCTCCCTGTTTTCAACCTTTCAACATGCTTATCTGGAAATGGACTTTCTCCCCTCCCTGTTTGCTAGTCTCCCCCTTCCTCCCCACCCAGGAGCTAGAGGAGTCTTCCTGATACCTGGGTACTGCTTTTTCTTGTTCAGTGCCTACAAAGCTGATCTCCCATCCTAAAAGAAGTCAGCTGCACAGCAAGGAAACCAAGAAGGCCCAGTTTACCCAGGTGCATAGGGAGCCTAACAAAGCCTCATGTGGCTCCTGTGGGTCTCTGCTGTCTCTCCTCTCAGGCAAGGGTAAGTTTGTTTGCCTTCACTAGTTCACCAGCCAGCACATAGCAACACTGCTGTCCTGGGGGCAGGCTGGGAGGGCATTAGGCACGAGGATGATGGCTCTGTACAAAGCAACATAAAGAACTTCCCTCTCTGACTTCTGTCATTTCTAATAGAAAAGGTCAATATATATATATTTTTTTTTCTTCATTTCCCCTGTGAAATTTTGCTCAGATGTGAGAAGACAGGAGCAGCAGGTTGGGGCTCTTTGCTCTGAGCACTGATCTTCTACCTGCCTTACAGGGCAAAGCTCTAGGAGTTCTAAACTTGCTGAAAAGTTGCAGCTTAATTCTAAGGCTTCTGACATTACAGTAGCAACAGCATACTTAATGACACACCCTTGAAAGAACTGAACATCCTAAGCATAAATTCATCCACTTGGGGATTTCAGAAACATCAGGAGAAACTCTGAGCTCAGGTTTGTTGCTCTTATCAAGGTAGTCAGACTTACCGATCATGATGTCACTATCAAATAGCGAGATAGGCCAACAGCCAATTTACTAGTACCTCATGCTAGAAGAATAAATCTCACTTGGGATACCATGAAGCTGTATAGCATTTTCCTTGCCAAAACAGTTTATGTTCACAAAACTTAAATGTTAATTACTTAAATACTAACACCTGAAAATATGTTTAGAACTTGTTAAGCACGCAACCAACCTCCAACAAGAAATCTTCTAACATCCTGCAAGAAATCTTGCCTTGCCAAACACAGGCAGATGCCTGGGATTAAAGACTCAAGGTTACCAGCCCCACCTTCACAATGGCCTCTGTGCCCCATCTTGAGCAAATTCCACATCCACTCACTTGTTTCTTTTGCTTGAAGTAGGTAAGTTCTGTCCCAAGATTCACAGAGTTTTAAGGGGAATAGTTTATTTGTCTCTGTGGTAGTGTTTTGTGTGCTGGCATAAGAGTCAAGAAAGAGACTTAAATAAGGCAGCTGTGATTTAGGAACAGTATTCCCCATTTTAGTGTTCCCACTGAAGTACTCCAAACCATGCACTCCTCGCTCACTTACTTCCTCCTTTCAGTCCCCCTGTCACAGGATAGAGAATAGAATTGGAGGCACAAAGGGTAAAGATCACAGACTGAGATAAGAACAATTTACTGGAAAGAGCAAGGGAATAAGACAAACAAACAGTAAAAGCAGTAATATTTTTGTAACAGAGGGAACTGCCACTACCCAACCTCTCTCTTCATGCCACTTCTTACTCAACCAGAAGGGACCCCATCCCCAGAAAATGACACGAGGTGGTATAGAATAACTTCCAGGTCCTGGACATGTCCCCTCCTAGCTACTGCAAAAACTAACCTTATCCTGGCTGGAACCAGGACAGACCTTTATATGAATCTGTAATATATGCACCCAGGAGAGAAAGGATGGCAAAACCAGCTCAGCCTCTCTCCAAGTAAAACCAGCCCTCCTCACCTCAACACATCTGGGTAATAAAAGAGTTGACTCCTGCTCCCAGTCAGCACAATTATGTAACATAGCTGTCCTTTAGTCATTGCAGTTTTAGATTACCCCCTCTACTTGGCAATATTATTACATTTATCGTTCCACTTATCAACCAAATATCTAAACTTCAAACAGCATATCCTTTCTAGCTGAGTAACAGAATAACCAGCATAATTATATTAAGGCAATTAAGCAAACATTGCACAATATCGCTACCTGAGGCTGTCATTCTACCAGATACCTCATACTGTCCCAGTTAACCTAACTGACACTTGAAATAAATAGGAAATAGAATGAAAGTGACTCCTCAGCTTAGACAAGAACAAGTAAGAAGCAGCACTAGATGGGTGCAAAAGATGGATGGTGACTGTGGATGTTGTGGGTCCATGTCAAAGATAGATGGAAGAGGCTGGGAGAGGATGTCACACAGGCAGGGAGCACATGTCATTGCTGCCAAGTCTTCCTATGATTTTGGCAAGGTCTACCTTTGGGTTAGGTTTTCTGTTTTAAAAAATTGCCCGGTGAGCAATATCCATTTGTCTTTTGACCTTCCTATGTTCCACCCTTATGCAGGCAAAAAATTTGAGCCTTGAGCAAAAAAGGAATCAAATTATATGTTATTGTATCTTTTGAAGCAAAATGTTTAGGAAGATTGTTGAGGAAACTAACTCTCGGTTTTATGTCAGTCAGAGCTAGTCTGTCATAAAGCACTGAGAAAAAACTGAAGTACAAGAAGGGAGAGATTACAGAAAATGAAGAATGAAAGACAAAGAACACTTCCATATATGAAAAGATGGTAGCAAAGAGTGCTTTATTTATCAGTTGAAGAGTTAGGCAGATGTTCTCTTAACAGGAGCAGAGGTCATATAGGATAAGATGGAAATATTCAGCCCAAAGGAGTGCTGTACACACCTGAGAGTCAAGTATTAACTAAGGGTGAATTTCAACCTGGAGAGACAAACAAAAAAAGCCTGACTGTACTAACCAGCATATGTAAAGGAAAAGATATCTAGAATTTACATAAATGAATGCACAGAAACCTAATTGATTCCTTAACCAAATACATATATCAAGCACCTCTAAAATTGTTTGCTTTGTTTCTCATTCTTTGCCTACCCCTACATTCTATTTTTCAATTTTACTGAGTCTTACTTTGAATGCAATAGAGTGAAGGGCTTGCCATTTATTTCTATTGAATGCCTTGTGATCGGAACAGACTTTCTCTATATCAGCCAGCTTAAATATTCCTCTGTGTTACATTTGTCCTTGCCAACAGAACAGGTCAAAATACAATGATTTTTCATCTCTTCCTTTCCCCATATTGAAATTCTGAAAATATTCAGGCAGCTCCAATTCCTCATTACCTTCTTTTATCTCCTTAGATTACTCATCTGGTACTCTTTGCAACCCATTTCCTTCAAATGCCACAAGTAATTAGGTGTCCCTGTGGAGTTATTCACCTGTCATTTTTGTCATTTTTTACCAAACCATATCCATTACAAATGCATTGCCCTCTCCAGGTTTTCTGCAAAATTTCTTGCTAAAAAAATGCCTACAAGCAGCATTCCAGGAGCAATTGAGTGTGAGCTGGCACAGTAACACCTCACTTTTCTAGGTCCCACTCAGCTCCCCGAGCTCTCATCAAAAAGGCACACACAGTGTGCCAGGGGTGCCTTTCTGCACTCCTCCATTGCATCTCCTCAGCCAGTGCCCTTCAAGGGAAACTTAGACCATAAATTGGTCTAAATTGGGATAAATTGGTCTGCTTGGGATAATCTAACGCAATTGTAGACAAAGCCTTTTCAGCAGGCCTGGTGTCAAAGCAGCAATAGTTTTACATTTGCTGTTACGCTGCACAACCCACGGCATGTGATTTCTCCTCCAGAAATTTGGACCTGCCTGGGTGCCAAGTTCCAGTCTCTGGGATGGATGGATGTTGCTCTTCCTCCTTGTAGCTCCTTGTAACAGGACTTACCCCCACACTCCCAGGTGTACATGGGGCGTGACAACACAGCTGTCCCCCCGATACATCCAAGGAATGAGCTTATCATCTTCAGCCATCCTTGTGGGCTCCCACCGCGCCCTTCTGCCAACACTGACAGCTCCCCAGCCACAGCTCATTCCATGCTGCCTTTTCTGGAAGGCACTCACTGCCTTCTGCCAGTCTGGGAATATCTTTTGATTCACATCTGTTAATCAATCTGGATAAACGTTGTTGGTGTAAGGTTGCTACTGCTCACAAACCTAAGACTTTTAACGTGTACCAAATGTTCCTGCAATATGGCTCACTCACTCCACATTAGCATAAAAAATACACACTGCAAACAACTCCAACTGCTTTTAACATCAAAAGGACGTTTTCCACTGATTTTTATAAGGTCTGAATTTAGGTCTTGTGACCCTGCCACAGTGAAGTATTTACACATATGCCAGATTGTAAGTATGTGAAGAAGCCCCATGAATTCAGTATGCTTCTCAGATGCTTAAACGCTTCAATCAAGGCCTCAATGTTTATTTTAGACTGCTGTAACAGTGCCACTGTTATATAAAATAAAATCCATGTGAGAATTCCTTTGTTCCTATGAAAGGAGGGATAGGCTTTTATACTAGTATAGGTACATACATATAATGTACCTGTTTATATACATATGCACACATATTTACATACATATATTAGCATCTTTTCTGCTCTTCATATTCCTAAAAGTAAAGGTTTTATCTCATTCATAAAATTAACTGCAAAATGCAGCATTTGAGTGCACATTTTTTACAGTGGAAAAAAAAATTCCTTTTAAATGCCCTTGTCCCAGTGCTGATGGATGCTCTCCAACCTAGGAAACTGTCACGCAATAGACAAATCAAAAGCCTTAACCTGATAAGTAGAAATATTTGCCTTGGAAATATATATACAAAAACTCACAACAACAAAAGAAAGAAAGAGAGTTGGGCAACTTAGTGAAAGATTTACCTCAGAGACTATCAAAAGGAAGAATCATTTCCTTTCCTGCTTTAGGGCAATGTTTATTTAGATTAAAATGTAAAAGGTGCAGTGGAAATAAACATCCTCATTATTGTCTATAGAACCTTCAAATAGACCTTCATCTTATAATGACATTCAGGAGACATTTTAGGTCTTCTCTCTCCATTCCTTTTCGCTCCTTTATCTCTTTCCTTTTTTCTCATTTTGGTTTGATTTGGTTTTTTACTATATAATATGCAGGGTTCAGCCTAAAAATTCCCTACTGAAATTGAGTGAATTCATGCATATACATGCTGAACAGCTGCAATCACATGTGACTCAGACAGGGGCAATGCAGCATTTCAACTGCAAAGTCTCCAAAAATTAAATGAGAAAAATGAGACTTTACCTTGGGGTAAAGGCTGGCAGACTAACACCGGAAGAGACAGAAACAGTATGTCCCCAATTCTTCCGTCTCCAATGGAAAAGACTAAATTCTTGCATTGCTTTACAGAATAACAGATTCCTCCAGATTCACTGTAAGTCACTTAGAGCAGTATAGAAACAGATGGTTAGGTAAATACAATTTTCTCTTTACTAGCAAGTTGTTTCTGCTCTATTATTTGATTTGTTTACAATTCATAAATAAAATTAAATCAATAACATCTGTGAACATTGCTGCCCTTCCGCTCCTCTGAAATACCCCATAACCTTCCATAACTTACTTTATTGCTGTTGAGCCTCATGTCAGGCTATCTTGAAAGTCCTAGCCCAACAGGAAATAATGTCTGGATTACAAACACTTGGGGGTTTTGTATAGTGGCTGGCAGGCAGGCAGGCAGGGAGAGGACATAACACTCATATTCAGGAGTATTAAAAGGATTATGATAACTGTTGGACTTTGTGGGGTTTCTTCGGAGTCTTATTTCTCCTTTACCTGCAAAACACCTGGGAGGGCAGCCAGCCAGCAGAGAAACCCTGGAAGCTCTGAGCTTCCAGAGAAGCTCAGAAAACTTCAAATCATCAGAGAAGAGCACCAATCTATCCTGCCACATCCTCTACTAAAAACTCCCCAGGGATTTACTTCCCATGCAAGTGATCTGTGGATAATGCAAAGTCAAGAAGAGCAGCTGGTGTCAGGACATGAGAGGTCCATCAGTGGCAAAGCCACTTCTGTACCCTCTGTGACTGGAGAGATAATCAGCACAGCAGTCCAAGACCTAGCTCAGTATTCCATCTGTGCTGTGCCATGTGTCATCTGGAACTAAAGAAGCACGAAAACATTTCCAGAAGGTGGCTGGCAGAGGCAAAGGCTGATAGGGACAGAGTGCTGTGGCTGGTGAAGTCTTGTAGTGTGGCCTAACAGGCACGTTGTGTTACAGCATTGTACTCATGGCTCTGCTGGGACTGTGACTTCTTAAGAGACAATTACAACTTTTTCTCTTTTCTCCATCTAAAGTCTCTGAAATGAGAGGGATGTGGTCAGTGTTCTGCACGCCCTGGCTCCAGCAAGAGGACATGTTTGATGGTGACAAGGTTTGAGGGTAAAAGTGGAAGACTGAATAGGATAAAGGAAGCTAACTTTGTTGCAATTTCACTCTTATCAGTGTTTGGGATCTGTGTCTGTGGAGGAATGTGACATCAACCATGTTTAGGTGCTGTCTAGGAGAGAGGTGGTTGGGGCTGACAGAAAGTAAATTAACAGCAAACTCATGATCTAGTATCTGTTTCTTGAGCTCATTCCTTGGCTCTTCCTGGACATACAATTTTCCCTCTCTCCACTGAAGGGAAAAGCTATTTTCCTTATTGCTATTAGTTTTCATGCCTTTATATACCAGGTATTTATTAACAGACCAAAAATCATTTATGGAGTAGATGTTGTTATGAAATGGATCTACAGTCTGCTTTCTGGATGATATAAAAACTTATAGTCTTAATGGTCACATTTCTTCCCAAAGTTTATTAGTTGCTCCATGAGAGATCACAGGGAGCCTTTTACCTCCATTTACACACATAATCTCTTTTTCCTGGGTCACTAGCTTCTCACTTTTCACCGGAGAATCAACAGCCATAAATCAAACACATCCTACACAGTTACATACATCCATCTCTGAATCTGAACATGGAACTAAACACACACAAAAGTCATGTGCAAGTCAATTTGCATGCAATCCTGATAGATAGTTGGATCTGTTCAAGATTCCCAGACCTGTGTTTGAACCTCCCGTAGCTGTGGTACATCAGACACAAGCATGCATAGGACACAAAGGTCAGAGAGTTTTCATTAAGGAATTGTGCCCTCCACTGTCATTTCTGAGCAAGACAAAATGGCTGAAGAATAAACACAGGCAGTGAACACCAGGGCAAAGGCAAGCCCAGCACTGAGAGCAATTTAGAATAACCTCTGTTTCTTTGTCCTCAGTCCACTTGAGGCACAGATGTATTAAGTTCTATTATGCGAGACTGATGAAGTAGTTCCCCAGGCTTCAGTCCTCATTTCCCAGCTGAAAACCAGTATTTGTGAACCCTGCACTAGTCAGGCTTTGTGAATGTTAACATACAACAGATGGGTGTATTCCAGACATTTTTCTTGTCTTGAATGACTTCAGGATCCAGTGCTCTGTGTGTAACCCTGCAGCCATATCCATTTTCGGCAGCTTTTTCCAAACTCACGAGTTACTATTTGTCCCTTCAAAAGTGTTTGAGCTTTGCATATTAGCCCTCTCCTATATTCTAAGGAAGGCTGAATACTTAATTACTCTGATCTAATTTGGCTAAAGAAGCTCACAAATGCTCTTATTTATTTTTATCTGTGCAATTTCTGTTTGCTCAAATCTAATGATTTTGAGCACATGCTTCAAAGACACTCAGGAGCTGTACTCTCCAGATCTATAAAACATGATCCAGAAAATCTGGTCTATTTTCAGCAAGCTTAAATCAGTTTTTGCAGAGATCCGCTAGAGATTCCTAGTGGTTAGAAAATGAAAGAAGGTAAAACAAATTATTGTCTGTGTCAAAATTATTCATTTCACTTGATAATTATCAGGGACAGATGTTGTATTTAGTCATCTATATTCAGTGATGTGTTAATCCTTGTTTTTCTAGCTCTTTGGTTTTTTTCACCAAACACATAGACATTCTTTCTGAAACAAAAAAAGAGATCACATCTCTAAAATCTCAGTTTTGTTGGAAAGTTCAGAAAATAGATAAAAAACCTGAAGCCATGGGCTTATTTCTTCTAAACAAAAGGTTATCACAGAATGTCAAGATTATTTTTCATGCCCCTCTTCTTTCTTACTTGCATACTACCTCCCACACCCACCTCCTGGCAAATCAACAAGCTCTGAGCAGTCAGTCCCCACTTTCGTGACTCAGTCTCAGAGCATTAAAGCCTTAAGCTTGGCAGGTGTCCAGGATGAAGAAATATTAACAAATCTCCCACAAAGAGCACTCTAATCATAGCAGGCACTGAAGCCTTGAACATAATATTTCCTCCATGTATAAGATTTCCAATTTGCTTAATGGTATCTCAAACTTTGCACTATGATATTGCAAATGTTCTCTTTAAAACTCCAAGTCCTCCCCAAACACTTAACTAGCATGTACATTACATAAAGAAAAAATATCATTTACTCTTCACTTTTGGCTTCTGCTGAGAAATGTTCTTCCAAGTCATCATTTATTGGAAAATAAAAAAGCAATACCATGTTCAAGTTATCGTTCAAAGATGCCTCATTTTGTAATTCCCATTGCAACAACAGAGGCACATACTTCCATGAAACATTGTTGTTTATCTCTTTTTGGATGACCTCATCGAAGGTTAGTTGGAAGAAGATGGAAATGCAGACTGATTTATTGGTAGCTGGAGTGCAAATTTCACACAAAAGTTCAAATGGCAGATTTTATAACTACAGCTAAAGGGTCTCAATTTTGTGAGTTGTGAGTAATTTCCACAAGTCATCGTTCTGTTGTCTGCCCCACATCACACACTCAACTCTCCTGCTTTCTTTTAGGATATGAGCTGACAATTTTTCCAGATAGCTACATTCAGAGCAAGGACTTTTACAAATAAATGCAACTGCACCCATTTTTGTTCATACCTAAGGAGTGACTAAATCCAACTAAATCCAATTTTACTGCATTATCTATATTTAGGCTATGGTAGAACTGTAGCAAATACTCTGAATATTACTTATCTAAGGCCTTTAAATTTATTTCTATGAATAATTACAATTTAGTTACCAGGGAAACGCATATTATAGCAGTCACTCTCCTTATTCATTGGCAGAGTTATGTCTGCCACTTTACAGACAAAATGTATCTAAGTGCATTAAACAGTAATTTCAGAGGACTTTTCAACAGATATTTTTCCTAAAAGAAAAATATTTTTCTAAAACTTTTTCTTAAAAGTTCTCCTGTCTACACTACTGAAACTCATAAATTGTTCTCTGATTTGGGACATTATTTGTTCTTTCAGCATTTTTCTTTAGTAGAAATCTACTCTATGCTGTGAACAAGAATTTTGTGACCTGAGTGTGGTTAGTCTTCTAGAAAAGACAGACTATTGAAGGCAGAAGTGTCAGAAGAAATACAAAGGTACAAGAAGAAAGCAAAGCATTACAATAATTTATGCAGTGTATAAATTCAAGTCACTACAAAAGAATACAGTTCTCCCTCTCATAAGGATGCATGCTAGTCAAAAAGCACACATCAACCCTACCTAGCTGGGTTTATTTTAAGAAAGCAAGGACTGTGGCCAGCTCTGAAGGAGCATGAGAGAATTCAAACTCTTTCAGTAAGGAGGACTTCTGCACATTCAAAGCATGTGAACTGGGGAACACCTGCTATGTCAGTGAATGTTCATGGAGAGAGGAACACCCGTGCTTCAGTTACTTATGTGCTATAAAATGTCCCAGCTGTGTTCTTTAAAGCTGCTTAATTACATTAAAAGACAGTCCTTTCCACAGGCAAACACATCCACTTCACAGCAATTCCATGCCTAACATCCTGCAGTCCCAGGCTGAAGTGAGCTACTGCAATTCACCTTCGAGCTGGCTAAGCTTCACCCTTTAACTAAAGTCAACACAGCTCTTTATCTTATATTGTTCTTCAATTTACACACATTGCTCATGCCAAATGTCTGTTTCTTCTTGTACCAGTTTTTTTACATCAGTGAACAAAAATGCCTTTTTTAATTTTTACCATTTTAAGCATGGAAAAATAGTGTCTAGAACACTTCATGCAGACATCTCCCTGAAATCTGACACAGTCATTAAAAAAGGGTACAATGCACAATTCAGTAAATGTGGGAATAAAAAGTTTTAGTGAGTCTTGAGTCATCAGTAACAAAATTAATGAATGAGATATTCAAAACCCACAATTTCCAATTTCAAAACTGATGAGCAAATACTTCCCTTAAATGGTTCTGACTGGTTGCCAATGGCCAATTCCCCACATCCTAGACAACAGACATAACTTCAAAATATAAATAACCCTCTTGGTAGAATTGGCATAACACACTTCTAGTGGGGTAATAACCATGACCATGGTTAATAATTTGACCATGACCACTGAGAAATAGATTTATTCCTTTCATGTAAAAATAAGGATTGTTTTAATTTGAAAACGAAATTGTTGCTTTGAAAATCCTATAACCAGCTTACATCTAAACATATTTAGATAAACACACGTTATTAGGAAGCAGAGCATGGAACTGGGGAATATGAAAGAACAATTAAAGAGCTAAGGAAAATTAAGCCCCTGGGTTATACTAATAAAAGAATGATAGTGATTATCTCCCCATCTAGTCTTAATAGCTGTCTTTCATAAATTTTCCATTAAAATCAAATTAAAGTTTGAGCATTGCCATTTCAATGAAATTCTTTGCAGCTGCATTTCTCTCAGCCCAGTGTTAATATTAAGCATTTAGTGAATTTCTTTTAGAAGTTAATTCAATAGTGCTTGCCATTATATAGCTACAATCTCATTTTCATTTAATCACCAAGATGTTGGGATCTTTCAGGGTGAGACTGTTTCAAAAACTATAAAGAATGTCTTCTGAAGTTTAATAATACCCACTTGGCCATGAGCATTAATTTCAATGAATAGTCAATACTTTCTACATCATACTTTCTACATTCTACATCCTGACATTAAGTACCCAACTATTCATTTGCAAGACACCATAATCTTTTTATTAAGCACCTTTTGCTGCTTTATGTCCCCCTTTCAAAGCAACATAATTTATGAGCATCTAAGTATGATCTAGTCATAGCATTTAAAATAAAGCATATTTCAAAACTGGTCAGATCATTCTTAAATTATATTTTCTGGAAATAATTTAATATGACTAGTTCAATAAAGGGTTGAAATATTAGGAAAAAAAACTCTCACGGGTTGATTTAAGGTACTTTTTATGTCAACTCTGTCCATAAATGTTGCAAGATTGATTTTTCTCTTAAGTAATTCCTTCCAACAATGTGGAAATGGGGACCTAGGTTTCTTTTTGTGTCCTGACTATATACACGGATTTTGAGATGATTTTCTTTTTGAAATAAATCAAGAGAACACATGCAGAAATACTAGATTTTACAGTGTAACTTTTTCTCAGGCCTTCATGGTCCTCCAGTATAGTATGAGATTGCCACTTAGCCAAATGCAGCCCTTCAGAAGCAAGGAACCTCGTCTTAGTTACATGAGGTGGTTCCTGCTCTCATTTCACAGCACCACACCTTTGGAAATCCTGGTGTGGAAAAGAGTCACAGACTACTTTAGGATGGGAGGGACTTGCAGAGGTCATCCAGCCACTCCTCCAGGTTATCAAGGCCCTGCTATACGGTGGCTTTAACCTGCAGCCTCCAAATCACCTCTGTAGTCCATGATCTTTCTGAGCTGGAAGTCCCATTGCCTGGGTCACTGATGAGGAGTGCAAAGCAGCGTCAGCCTCAGGTATGACCTCTTAGGAAAATCGCCAGTAGTCAACAGCCAGCTGGATTTCAAACCACTGATCACAACCTTTGAGTCCAGCAGTCCAGGTTTCACCCACCTGTAATTCACATGTAGTCCTTATCTCACTGGCTGAGCTGCAGTGGTACTATGGAGAGAGGCTGTGTTGCTATAGGCCATCCACTGCTTTTCCCTCCTCTCATGAAAGATCACAATTAGGCCAATCAGACACATTTTTTTCCCTTGATGTATCTGTGCTGACTGTTCCCTCTCACCATCTTGTTTTTCATGTGCCTGGACATCTGGGATGATTTGCTCCACAATCTCCAAGAGACTGAGGTGAGGCTGGTAATTCCCCCTCTTGTACTTTTTGCCCTTTTATTTGGTTTCTTCTGAAGATAAGTGTGATACTTGACTTTTTTAACCTCGTTCGATTGCTCTGACCTTTCAAAGAGGATAGTTGGCTCCCTCAGCAGTCTCCATGGATTTGTGTATGTCCAGTTCCCTTATTTGATCCTGAATGGGCTCATTCTCTACTGTAGTCAGTACGCCTTTCCCATAAACTTTGCACAGAGAACTTGGAGGCCTGAAAACAGACCTTGCCAGGAAAGAACAAGAGAAACACTGAGCACATCAGAATTTTTTAAGCGCTTTTTCATTAGATTGTCTTCCCATTTAATAGGGAAGTGTTTTTATATAAATCTGCAGGAGGACTGGCACCCAAACGGAGGCAGAACATCAACACAAGGCCATGAGAGAGTGTGAGAAATCATTCTTTAAATCCTTCCCTGAAACTTGAAATCTTAACCTTATAGGCTTCTTTTAAAACATGACAGGACAGCCATTTTAGTTTTGGTTGGGTTTTTTTTTCTTTGACTGACAAGTCCATGACTAACACCTAACGTAGAATATGAGAACCCTGGGTCTTAGGCTGTGTTCTGTAAAAGGAGTTTCAGCCCTCCTCCTTTACCACCTGGAAAAGTGGTCTCATAGCAGATCTACAGACTGTGTGGGGTTGAGGAAAATGTGGTGGGTTTAGTTCTTTCTACTGGAGCTGTTCCACCTTTGTAAAGGAATTCATTTTACAGTATTTATTAGGCCAGGAATGTTACTTTCTAGCCAAACCATTGAGGACACTCCCTGGGAAGTAAGAAAACCTGAGTTCCAAACTCTGCTGCTAGATACTATTTTTTTTTTTACGTCAAGCTGTCATTTGATAAAACATACGAATACTCCAAGGCAAAGTACAATGGTTGTGTCTCTCTGCTGGTACCTGTGCGACAGTCAAACTGAAAACATCAGCCTTCGGGCAGAATGTCTCCAGAGACACCCAAAAGCTTCCTTCAGCAGATTTTTCTATTTCTTAGTCTAGTTTGAATCATCTGGTCCCATCCAGAGAGTCAGATTCCCCTGCACAGCTAATCCAGTCTCACTAAATTGTTCTGTTTAGCCTATTCTTTCCAGCAGTGACGCTAACTAGGAAATTGATAGATTTTCTGGCAGGACATGTGGAATGTACCTGTTCCCTTCAGATCACAGTATGTCTAGACTCATATCCAAAAAAATGCTTTACTGCTAAAAATAGAAGCAGAGAATTTTTGGAAAAATACATTTAAAAAGAAGTAAAAAGCAAAAGATTAAATGTCTTTTTAGAGTTGTGAATTGCATAGGATGTGGTAAATTGTCTAGTCAGTGTTTGTCTACATGTGGTCTGAACATTTTTTATGGAGATCCTGAGTTTAAATACATATATTTTTTGAATAAAGTTTAAAATCCCAAGAGTTATGATGCCCATAGCAAATTACAGGGCGTTTTCTTCATCTACAAGATCACTAGCTTTTGCCATTGGTTTTGGGTACTGATTTACCCATAAATATGAAATGGAAGAGTCAGTCTACCAGAGACATATATTGCTTTTTCAGTACAGCTGAGGAAGTTCAAAGAAAAACACACATAGGCACACTTTCTCTGTTCCCACTGCAGTAAATGTACTTAACTTTAAAACTACAGGGTACTTTGTCCAAGGGTGTTTCAGGAATTAAATATTTTTCTGTAGTAACAGAAGCTTCAGAACCATCCAGCAGTTTTTCATTTTGATTTTTAATTTTAATCCTGACAATATCATTTTTCTGAAATGATAGAGTGAATTTTATGATTTCACACTTTCCTAGGTAAAAGAAATAACCATTTACATAGGCAAGGCAAGATGCTTTTATTCATATATTGTTAATCCCTAAAAATGCCTCCTATTAAATTTCATAAGTACTTCTGATGCCCCATTACCTTAAGTAGAGAAATGTCAACTTTGCTTAGAGAAATGCAGTCTTTCCAGAGAAATGTAGCAAACCCAGAGTTTAAAATATTCCTGGCAGGGTGAGGCTGTTCAGGCAGATTTAGGCAGATGTACATAATTCACAACATTCTTTGGGAATTCCTACCCAGTGAGCATCACTCACAGAATCTGTCCTAAGTTTTTCCTTAGTATTGTATCTGTCTTTTCCATCCTGTAAATGTTCAGATTTATATAGTTATAAATAGCACAGGATAGGGATACCAAACTCAAAACAAACCCATTCAGAATATGAGAAGCAGCACAGACAATTCAGTAAGAGGGCTTATTTGCCCTTCTTTCAAACTATTGGACTTAAACCTGCTAAGCTTATATCCAGTGCTTCTTAAAAGTGTACTCAATGTGTACTCTTATACTGGAACACAGAAGGGTGAATAACACACCTGCAATAGAAATTAAAACCATATAAATACGATTCAGGATGCTGCATACTTTTTTGCCCTAAATTTGGGTTATATTAACATCACCATTAGCCTGCATCAACAGTAGATCTTCCTTCAGCTTGAAGCCTGCTGCTTTAGAGCAGATTGACCTAACTGATTTGGTTAGTCAAGCCACTTCTGCTCTCTCAGTGCCACACAATGATTTGTGTATGTGTGAGTTTTAGAAGTGGGATTTCCATTTTTTTCTTGCATTAATTTAATTATTTTAAGTGGAGAAAATGCTACAGACTTACTGAAGAATACTAGTAATCACCACAGGTCTATAAACTCCCACTAATCCTTGCTTTAATGCAGTCCCAAATTGCTCAGCAAGGTATTTTCATATGTGGTTCAGACACTCTCCCATGCTGTGAATAGTTTTCACAAATTTTAAAAAAAAGGAAAACTTTTTTTGCTTTTTTCTACAAACTTAACCAGAAATTAAATTTTTCTACTAAGACCTTCTCCATCCAATTTTAACATGTTCTTTGGGACCCTTTTTATAACTTGACTAAGGATAAATGGGTTCCCAGGCCAGCATGGGTCCAGAGACATTTTCACAAAAGCATTTTCTCAAAACAAAATGGCTAACACTACCATGACTCCGAAATTGCACACAGGCGCTACTACTCTGTGCTTACAACAGTCATGGCCATAGGAAAACAGAATGCACTCAGATGATGAAAGTACTTGTGACAAGCTGAGGTGAAGATTTCAATCAGAGAAAATCTCTCAGAAATCATGTAAAAAACACTGACAGGTCGTAGGCACTGGGAATGCTGTACCAGATGCAGGAGTTTTGGGGAGCATGCTCTAACTTTGGAGGTTCAGAGGAAGGTAGAGGCAGTGCTAACATCCATATGGGATTGGTGCCAGAACACCTTGGAGGCAAAGTAGAGGGCTTTCACTATGAGGAGTGCTGTTTTGAACCACCACTGAGTTAAACTGGGAGCTCACAGAAATATGATGTTGGAAACTGAGGTATTTTAGAATCTCTTTGTGCCCTCCTACAGACCTTGCTTCCCCTTCTTGAATAGGTTCATTCTCATGTCCTAAACCTCTCTGTACATTACAGCGTGAAATGAAAGCGAATGGGTAATAGACCCAGGTGGCTGACACATTCAGACCTATTCAGCCATAAAACTGAAGAGAAAAATTACTTTGAAATAACTACAAGATTACACAGTGCATTCCTTACTTTTAGCTGCATGCATTTCTGAATACACTGAATAAAACCTGGCTATGTGCCCAAGCATTATACCCTCAAGACCAGCTGCAGGACATGGGGGGAGAAATATAAGACTAAGTGTAACTAATGGAAAGTTTATCCTTGAGAAACATATTGACATATTTCAGGATTAATTAACATGAAGAAAGTATGTCCCACACTCAGCACTGTCAGCTTCAAGAAGGGCATCATCACATACCAGTGGTATTTATCTCTGTTTTCCCAAATGCATAATCATAAAAAATAGCTACTGTGGACTACAGTGTCATGATAGAAGGAGTCAGGGACTATGCTTGAGCAGTGCTCAGCCCTCATATAGTGAGCATTGCACTCAAAACCTGCTGGAAGATCTTTCAACCTCTTCAAGTGCATAAATTTTTATGACTATCATTCACTCTCTACTTTCACAAACAAAACATGGCTATCAAATGGAAATTGATAGACAGCAATAACATGGAATTTGTAAACTGCAAAGGCACACTTACAAAAAGCAAGGACATTCCAACAATTACTAAATGTTCCCCACCTTATCAAAATGAAGGAAGAGAAAAAGACAGGTGAGAGGAAACTCAGTACAATTAAACATACAAAGCAGAGGAAACTCAGTTCTGTGTTGCTGCTCCTCCATTGCTGCCATGACTCACTGCAGTGTCCTTGTTCTGCAAGGACTACAGCTGAGAATGAAATGTGATGTTCCACGTCCTTGTGCTAAACCCATGCTCAGCAAGACTAAGACACAGAAAACAACTTAGTTATCCTTGTATTTATTTCTGATAAGTTATTATTTTGTGCCATTTTTTTTTCAGTTGCGTTGTCAGTTTAGCAGGAATTGAATAACTTCCAAGTGAAAAGAAAAATACTATGTGCACATGAAAATAACCCATAGATTATGGCTGTTGCAATGGGTCAGACTTACCTCTGAAAAATTTTTGTGACTTGCTGTACTTAGGCTAAATATGAAATGAGTTTGTTCATTCCAGACATTTAATACAAGAACTGTTTGAGGACACTTGAAGAGATTCTTCTAAATCATCAATACTGCCTATACTTACTTGTTGGTTACACTTTGCTTGTCTGATTGCTGAAGCAGTATATTACCCTCTTACTGCAATACAGTTCTATCAACATGTATTTTCATATAGCATTCCCTAAATTGTGTTTTAAATTTTTGCTGTTATCTAAGTTGTCCCTCCATTTCTAAGAGCCCAGTGGGCAAAAGCCTTCCAGATTAGACTTTGTCACTTCTAAGTGGAAGAAAGTAAAATTCTCATCAGTCAGACACTAAAGAAGAAGTTGCCTTTTTTTTTTTTGCAACAGAATTGGTTACTCAGCTCCAAATTAATCTTGTCCATTTTGTTGTTGCCATTCTGCATTTTTGAACCAAATTTCCTTAGCTAAGCACAGTACACATCTCATATTTAGACTTCATCTTGCTGATTTCCCATTGCCACCCCAGTTGGTTGCATCATTCAGTAGGGCTGTGTTATGCCATGCAGTGTTTTGTGCCATCACTAATGACACTGTGGCAATATTAGAAATTTTTCTTTCCTTGGCTTTCTAACAAAGTCAGCATCTTCAGTTTTAAAAACTACTTCCAGCTACCTTCAAAATGGGAATGATATTTACATACTAAAGGAGTGCACAAAAAGATTGTGTATTAAGTAACAAGGCAAATTAACAAGGCTTGCCTTGTTGTACCACACAACTTTCTACCCATTTTTAATTGTCACAGATGTAAATAATTTCTGATAAATAGTTGACAGCAAGGAAAAGCTCTCAACGTATAACTACTACAGGTAAAACTACTATAATTAACATTTGGTTAGCTAACAATAGTTTCCAAAGTTAAATAATAATAATGCTCCTGTGCATGCAAGTTAGCCTTACACAGGAAAGATAAAGAGTGCAGTCCATGATATGTATAACTTAGATCACTTCTTGTTAGTAATGTTTGCCAACACTGAGAGCCTAAAAAATATTCTTTTTAATATTAAGAGTGGTTGAAAATAAATAAATAAATAAATAAATAAATAAATAAACATACATATATATATATCTCAAATAAGAACTGTCTCTTTTAAGAGAACTACAAAAACAGTTTTCCATGGCCAGAGCTTCCTTTCCCTGTTACACCAGTGTAAGGCCAAGTAGGGTGTGGGGAGTGAGGAACAAGCTTTAAAATGTGATCAGGTGCAACACAAAGTAACACAGGTTCACCAGGAACAGCAAAGCTGTCCCCATTTACTCTAGAGGAAGGATTGTCCAGAAAAGAGACAGCTGATAAAATAGTAGTAGTTCATCAAAAACATTTGGTTTCATCTCTTAGTAACAAACAACAAGGAAATTTCATTTGAAAGGAAAAGGTAACTATTAATATGAGCAATATAAATGGCAAATTATACAAACAGAAAGCAATTGCGGGGGAGGAGAGTGCTGGAACAAAGCAGCTTTAATCTGCACTTTGTAGTCTTGGATAGAGATACTTCAAGCTTACAAGCTCCATGTAGTTCATTTTAGTGCCAGTGTTACTGCTACCTTTGATTTCTTCTCACCCGCCAAAATCAGGAAATCTTCAGGAGATGCTATTGAAAAGGGGTTTTTTTGCCCCTCAGAAATCTTCAAATCACTTTAAACTGATTCATTTTACACCACAGAAATGTGTGTTCAAGTTTCAGAGAAACAAAACAAATGGTTTCAGAGGCAACACAGAGATGGGGTAGGGGAGAATGGGACCAGCTTTTGATTGATATCCACGGAAAGATGCGGGAGGTAATTTGAAGTCTTGCTGATAGAGACTTGTGTCAGAGAAAAACAAGTAGATGCTTATAGTTTCTCATATTTTTAAGAAGTACTTTCACCTTTTCCTATTAAAAGAGCACAAGGCAAAAACTGAATGGAGAAATAAATAAAGAAGAAAACTTTGAAGGTTTCCATGAGCAGTGATGGAAAGAAAAAATAATTTCAAATTATACTAGACCAACACACCAATTACTCCACCATCAGGAAACAAAGTTTATCTCTGCATTTCAAGGAAATCAAGCCCACAGAGGTCAAGGAGGTTGTTAAATGGGTGAGGGAGCAAGAGAACATTTCACAAAATCATCCTCTAATTTGGAGCCAAGGTCAATGATTTAAACTTTATTGCTCATCTTGAAACCAAATTCACAATGAGCATAGGTGGAACCATCCCAACCAGCAATTACCCAGAGCCAGGCAAACAAGAACTGCAGCAGTAACTATGGCTGCGAGAGAATTCATGTTTCCAAAACATGAGATCAGCCCTGCCAATTTGCTAGCCACTGCTCACTTCTGATGGTGATAACTTGTCAAGCCACAACACTCAGCCACATGCTGAGCATCAGGCTCTATCGGGAAACTGCCACAAGTTGTTGTACCACTAAGAAGTTACAGCTGCAGCCAAGACTTTAACACTCAGCTCTCCTGTAGCTCAGAACCTGATCCTCTATGCCACAGTCAAAACCAAATAAAAGATGACCTGGTTACTGCTGTCTATATGGAGTTTAGTGCATCTTTAACAAGGAACACACCCAGCTTCAGCCTTGCAAATATGTCAGTGAAGAACTTTGTTTGCAGAGATAAATGGTCTTGTAGGAAAGAGAAAGAATGCATAATGACTGCATTTCAGGAGCTCTGATTAAACCTTCCTCTCACCATACAGTGAATCCCATTTCTATGTAATTATATGGTCCACTGTTCCTTTCTTTTAGCCCAAATTTAATGCAGCCCACACAAACTGGTGTCATCTTAGCACTTATTACTGTAAAATATTGACCTCAGCATGCTGAATCATGAAACAGAGTTTCTAGAAAAGTAGTACAATGTGCTGTGTATTCAGGAATCCCACACCCAGTTAAGTTTCTGCTTTAGACATTTAGTTTCAGGTTTGAAGGGAAACTGAGGGCTGTGTTCCAGAGTACTGAATTTAGAACTTTCCCAATCAAATGACTAAATTGACGACAAATACAGGGAGATTTTATCTATCTAGACAGAAAATAGGCCCATCATTGAAAACACACTTGGAAAAGATGTGTTTTGCAGGGATATCCCTAAATTATCAACTTGCAATAAAAAATAGAGGCTGAAGTGAGGCTGTGAATATTGAACTTAGCAGGTTTTTAAATGGGAACTCTACTGTTAGGAGAGTATCACAGTTGCAGAAAGGACTTCTGGAGATCATCTCCACTTTGACAGTGATCTTCCAGGGCTTTTCTTTTTTTAAACAAAGTATCTTGTGAGGGAGAAAAAATTGCAGCGCTGTTACAGTCAAAGCATGCTGAAGCTATGGCAACAGCAAGAAGAAAGAAGCCTCTCTTCCTTCCTTCACCTCACCTTCCTATATTCTCCCCACATCAAGAAAAAGTTCAAGGTTACATTTGTCACTTCTGAATTAAAGAAGAGGCAGTATGAGATATGAAGTCAGATTTTCCTTTTCTTTCTAGCCCTTCTTATAAGAGTTCACTTTTGGAAGTACTTAGTGTTTTTCGTTAGTGGGAGCAATAATAAAAAATTACCTGTTGAATTTGTACAATTGTAACAAGAACTTTATCCTATTAAATTCTATTTATATTTTTGTCCTTCAGTTAACTGTTACTGATAATATATTATCTGAAGTTAAAATTATGAAATTTTTTATGCCAAACACTTTGAAAATTATACAGGCTTTTGACAAATATTTGCCCTTTCAAAGCTGAATCAGAATATTAGAAAATTATGATTTCTTTGAAAAGGTCAACAAGATGTTTTGTATATAATAGGTAAGAATGCCAGCTTACAGACAGTCCTGTCTTTGAGGCTTTGGGAGATGCTGACATGACTATCCCATTCTCAGCTAGCGCACATGTAAATAGCTAATTCTTCTAAAATAATTCTCTGGAAGATAGCAAGGTAGCTTTTAAGCCCCCTGTTATCCATAACTATGGACTTCTCCATGTGCCAAAGGAAGTTCTAAGCTCATAGAGTGCTACATAGAATATCACCATGACAAGGCTGCTGCTGATGAGCGGTGGTGTTTTTCATGTGCTAAACATGAGGAATGCTCAAAGGACAGTCACAAACACAGTCTATGAGTGTTACTGACATCAATCCTGAGAGACCCACAAGCCATCTCTTGCCTCAGCCATACTCTCCAATTAAACATATTTAAGTATTAACCATGTTACAGACCAGGCTAATTCATGTTTTCAGAAATAAGACAGTCTGTCAGAGCAGTTAATAGAACTGAACATGCCAAAAAGGCATTGTCTTGTTCTTCATTTACAGGGATGCCTTTAGCTCTTTGCCATATAAGCAAAGATCCCTGCACTGCCAGCTTCTAATTTCTCCCTTGGAAACCTAGGCAATCTTTGTATGAAACTCACAACTCATTATAGAATTAGAGGGAAGTATTTAATAGACCCTAATGAAATGTTGTGGGAACTACGCTAATTCTGTCACTTTAGCAGAAGAATAATTTCACTAGAGAACTAGGGAAAGTCAAAGCTGCTTATAAAAAGGAGGAAACAGCAAAATTCACCAACAGCTGTAACCAAGTACACTGTGTGAGAAAAGAAACCTGTGGATAATTAAGACTATTACTTTTCCAAACATATCAGTGAGGGAATTTACACACAGTGTTTTCTGAAATACAGAGAAAAAAATTATTATCTTTTACACAATATGAATCCCTTTGGCTAGGCTGGGCATCCTTTTCTGATTCATGATGTTATTACAAAGCAGTACAGATTTCTCCAATGTCTAAAGAAGCATATGCTTGTTGAATTTATTGTCAATTTACATATAAAAAATATTTTTCCTACCTCATGTGAAAACTGCAATTTCCTACTAAACAGTATGTATTTTATCATTAAGGGCCTTTTAAAAAAATTGGAACAGATCTTTCTTCCTTGGCATAGAGCAAGCTAATTTTTCTAGAAAAAATATCAAAACAACTTAAATTAAACTCAGTACTATGTGCACTTGTTAAACCTCTGGCTTCCACCAGCTTCGTATTTTGAAATAATCCATATATGTGTAAGAGCAGAAAGTTGTTCAGGATTTTGCTGTGTATCCTATATTGACCAAGGCCACTGTTGATTTCAGAAGAGAATCAATAAGGAGTGGAGGAGGCCAAAGTTGAAGGTTTCATGGTTATCAGCAGAGCAAATAATTGGCAGACAGCCCACACAAAAGGGCAGGAAATATTTGAATCACACTGTAGGTGTAACAAGGTATATTGCTTTCTTAACTATGACACTCTTTTCTGGGCTAGAGTGCTGCCAGCAACAGAGCAAGTGCTGCTGTGAAGGAGGAACAAAGCAAAATTAGCTGTGTCCCAAAGCCAGGTCCCCGCAGTCCCCGACAGCCCTGCCTGTCCCTGCCCATGCCCGGGGCTCCTCTCCCTGCCCAGGGCCGTGGGTCCTTGCCCCATTGGCAGCACAGCAGGGCCAGTCCCTGGTTCCCCACCACGACAGGTGCACGGCCCACCTGGCCCCTTCCCCACGGAGGTGCCCAAAGCTGGGGTAGCCACCGTGCCCCCCTGGTTGCCCTGCTTTTCTGCTGGGCTGGTCAGACCGGCCTTGACTGACGAGGACCAGGCAATCTTTGGAACCTGTCCCAGCTCTGGATCATTGACCCAAGCACACTGGCTCTCTCTGACAGGGAGAAGACACAGTTAAATGAGGAAAATAGGGCAAACAAATTGACTGCATCCAGAAGGAATACAGCCATTTGTACAGTTATGACAGTCTTGCCCCAGTTGGAGTCTTGGTGTAGCCAGCCAGGAGGGCAGTGATGTGATTAACCTGCTTAGGCAGAAATCAGAGAAGCTGCCAGAACAGAACAAATAAAAAACATGGCAGAATTCAATTATACCCATGTAAACTTGAAGGAATGTCATTGTGAGAAATGATATAGAGGTACAAGTTTTAAATATCTTAAAATGACCACTTGTTAAACTTGCTACTCAGAAAACCCACAAGTGAAGAAGCAGTTTGGCTTAGTCTTATGCAGACAAGATGTGGTTTGCAATGTTACTTTTGAAAAGTTTCTCTGTAATTATGACTACTATATATTCAAATTTAGCATTTAGAAGAATGAAGTAGATTTAATTTAAAAAAAAGGAAGAAGCTTGTTAAAAACAAATTAAAAGGAAGACATAGAAGTCAGAACCACTGAACAACAATAAACAAAGGCATTTAAAGTTAAAAAGATTTCCTCCAAAAAGCAGAAGCCTTATCTGAAGAAGGGAAACAAAAAAGAAGATAAATTCAGATAAAAACAAAAAAAAGCATAAAAAGCATACGAAAAGAGATTTTGAAGATTAATTTGAGTAAATAAGAACTTCTTTCCTCCCTGACAGAAAATTTGTACAGTCCACAGACCTAACAGAACTAAAAAAAAAAAGTAAAGTCATAACGAAAAAGTTAGATGAATTCTCTTTATCCATATTTGTTTAAGAAAAGCTTAGAGAGATTCACAGACACTTACTTTATAAGGGTCAAGTTTGGTGAACCACCAAAAGGTCAGTAGGGAACATTTATGAACAGACTGATAAAATAAATGCTAAAGAATCACTTGGGTTCCATTGCATTTAACACCTAGTAGTACAATATTCAAACTATGAGACTACTGAATTTCTGCTGTAGTGGTTTCTTTCTGAAATTTCTACTGACTAACACTTCCTCAGGAATGGAGAGTATCAGCTGTAAAAAACCTCTTTTAAAGGGGGATTGAGAGAGGGTGCAAATAATGTACACCAGAAAGTCTGACTTCTATGCATATGGAGCTGTTAGAAATTATGAATCTGCTCAACATTTGATATCCTGGTTATACTGGAGCAGTTTTTGCAGTAGAAAATCAAGTCATAGGTATTATACATACATAGGTATTAGGATTCACTGAAGGGTCAGTAGATATATTGACAGTGACTGATTTACAAAACTGCATCAATTTTCAGAAAAATGGTGACAAGGCACCTCTTCATCAAGTTGCAAGAAACAAATCAGTCATGATATAAGGAAGAAAAAAAAGTTTATTGTATATTTGTAACTAATTAAAAACTGAGAGTGAGCATAAAATAAAGAAATTACCTCGGGAATGGTTTAGAAACAAAAACTGCTCAATAGATTAACACATGAACTACTGAATAAGTCATTAATTTGCAGGGGATATAAAGTTAATCAGGATAGTAAAAATTCAAGTTGTCTTTACATGAATTAAATGACATGGCACAGCTTTTTGTACTGCTTCTAAGCATTTGTTCTTGATGACTGAGACAGAAATCTGGAATAAAAATGCCTTTTCTCTTGTCCTAACAACTGCACTGCTGTCCCAAAAAGACTGACATAAAGATAAAAAATTACACACAGATGAGCTAAAGTGCATAACAACATTTCAAGAAGGGAATGATGGAAAGAGCAGAACATTCTTTCTTCAATATAACCTCTGCTCAACCAGGTTTTATGCATAACACTGTCATTTATTTTTGAAACTGCTATATTGAGCATTCAAGGCAGTTACAGAACATGTTTCCCCTTTAATGCCCCTGCATGACAAAGAATCAGTATAGAAATTTTTTTTAATTACAGAAATTTAATACACTCATTTTCCACCCTTCAAGTTACTAGCAACTGCCAAGCTTTGTCCCAAGGCCAGGATTTTTGGATACTCAGCCTTCCCAGCCCCTTTACCCCAGAGCAGCTCCAAAAACACCTTCTGAAATAATAATTGGTTAAAACAGAATCATGTTGTGCTGTCACAAAAAAAAAAAAAAAACTGATACAGCAGTCCTACTGAAGATACTGAAAAATTCAAAATAAGAAGCAAGATCTTTTTGTGTGTGTGTAAAGACACTTGTTTCTTTCCTTTTGGCTTTGCAGTTTCATCCTCGGCAGCAGGTGACAGATGCTCACCATTTCTCACTAAAAGCATAAAAGAGATTCAAAACTTAAGTCAGTGTTCTATAAATACTCAAGAAAATTACATTTCCATTTGCATTATAAGCAAAACAAAAGGTCAAGGCTCAATGTCTACTTTCATGTCTCAGAAGTGCCTGTTCTTATCAGTGGTCTTTCCCAGATGCTGTGTTTCTGTCTATAATGTGCATTGCTGTGTAACAACAGCAGTGATAGAAAATAGGTCTAGTTTTTGGTTTGCAGGACAAATGTGTTTCTCATCAGCCTCACTGGATACTGAGGCTGGATACAATTCACATTATGCAACCAAATATTATGAAAAATACAAAGGAAATATAGTAAAAAGTGTAACTCCACAGCTGCTTGAAAACGTTTGCATAAGTGCTATACAGAATAACCAAACAGAAGAGTTCTACTGTCACTGATAAGTGTCTGCAGTCCATTGTATTTTGCAGGATCACAAGGAGTCAGTCCTCTTACCAATGCTTTCTCCTGCTGCCCTTGCAAAGGTATCAAGAAAATAAAAGTGTCATGCAGAGGGAAAACTCAAGTGGTTGAAAATGTATGTGACTGTAATGTTCTTTAATCTTTGCATACTTTGCACAGTCTGCAAAACTGCCAGTGGGAGCAATGACACCCAGGTGATAAGCAGAGAGGAGGGAAACATTCAGTGGTATGTGTGGTTGTGACATGTCCTCACCCTGTGAAGAAACAGCCATGACAGGACCTTTTGAACAGACAAAGTGCCCTGAATGTCCTTGCAGGCCCATCTTTCACATCCAGTGAAATACAGTTGGGCTGCATTCACACCAAATAAGCGTCGCTGACTTAAATTCACTTCCACTCACGTTTCAGAAGATATCTTCATCCTGTGGCCTGCATTTAAATACCCAATATTAAATCTCCAGGTGTCACATTTAACTAATAGCCTGCAATTAGTGTTTGATGGCCCATCAATGCATTATGCAGTTCCTACCTCTGGAAGAATTCTCTCTTTCTTTAAATTGCCAGAATTGGAAGAATTATGTTCTAATCCCCTGACTTCATCCAGTTCATTTTGAAACTTAGTGTTTTTCATTTAAATCCCCTATTGGGAACTCATTCACTTCCATGGCACCAGCACAGCTAGGTTGCCTTGATTAATTACTAGCACTTACCCTTCTACTTCAGTAAATCTCAGTACGATGTCTAATAACTGGAAAGATTTAAACAAATGTTTTATGTCATTTCAAACCTGAAGCTCAAAAAAATTCTACAAAATTGAAGAAAGGCAGGGGCTATAGAGAGCCTGTTTAAGAACTTTCAGGCAGGGGTGGCTAACAAAATTTAGGGTGGCTAACAAAATTGAAGAAAGGCAGGGGCTATAGAGAGCCTGTGTTTAAGAACTGAGAGTGTGTGAGGTTCAGAGCTCATTCAATGCACAAGCTACTAAATCAAATTCATACTGGAAAGCCAGATCACACAGGTTATACAATTCATCAAATAGGTAACACAGGTTTAGGAATCAAATTACACTTTCAGTCCTGGAGATGCAACAGAGATGCCAGATTTACAATTTCTAACATACAGGAAATGTATTTTAAATATCCATGGGTTAATATCGGAGAGGAAGCTCATGAACATGGCAAAGATTAAACTTTCATTCATGTGAAGTCCACTGTTGTGGCTAACATGAAGAACAGTTATTCTAAGCCAGTTTTGGAAATGGACTTTCACACATGGATAAAAACTTTAAAAAAAAAAAACCAAACAAAAGGAAACAAACAAAGAAACAAAATCAACCAAAAATGTAACAAACCAAACAACGAAAAACTATTCCCAACTGAAATTCAGCTTGATTACCTTCTACCTACAGGACAACCCGGGTAAAAAAGTCTGAGATTAATGAAAAGAAACAATCTAAACACTGGGAGTATTGTAAGAAAAATGAAGATATTATTTTCCCATATTATATACTAATTTTGTTTGCTAATTAGCTGTGATGAGCAGATAAAGGCCCTTTGCCACTCTTTTGCTGAAAGTCTCTTTCAGCACTCTTTCAGTGGTTGGCATAGAGATGAAAAGAGATTCTTCACAGTGCTCAGACTAAAGCTGCATTTTTGCTCATGCCAGTTATAGCAGCAAACATTTATTAAGGTATGAAGGTACCTCACACTGTGCAATCAAATGGTCAACCATGTTCTGGTAAGTTTGACCTTCAGCAATTTCTTCTGCAATTAATTAGTTCATAGAATGAAGGTTTTCACCATCAATCTCCCCGTTCACTCATCTCTGTCTCAAGCACACATTTTTTCCATGATGTATCACTGCCACCACCTCAGATGCTCTAAGCAGGGGATCACATACCCAACTTTGTGGCCAGCCAGCCCAAAGACAAGTTTGCCCTAACCAGCTCTGAAAGTATAAAATATGCATGTAATTACAATCAGACCTTGAGAAAGACATTTTCTGTATGCCCATTATGACTCTAGTGAGCTACCCAAAAGTCCAGGCTCAGACACTTCCTGAGTTGGAGCCTTCTTGGAAAGCAGAGATAAAATTTCCAGGCTAATTTTGTAAATGTGTGTTTAAAATGTATAGAGTTACAGTGACATACACAGGCCAATAAAATTAAATTCCCTATTTATAAAATGAAGATTATCCATTTTGTTTTTCCTAAGTGTCCTTGTTGGTTGACTGTTGTGTTATATTTTCCTAAAACTAACCTTTTCAAAAATCTGTAATTATCTTGAAATACATTTCCTGATTTATGATAAGGAATGGATTATGTTAAAAACAGGATGATGACTTAATTTATATCCCAGGTCTGATTCACCTTTAAAACTGTCTTTGGTTTTGCTTTCTGGATGCTTAGCAAAATAGAGTATTTTTCTCTTTCTAGGACATGATTTAATGATTTATTGAGAGTCCTTAACTCCCACTGAGGTCAAAACTATCACACAAGGCCAGATCCCAGCAATACCTTAAAGGGAACTGGAAAATTTCTACCAAGGCACCACTGCATTAGAAACGGGGTTAGAGAAAAAGTGGCTTCCAAAAGTGACTTTCGATTCCCAAGCAAAACTACACCTTTCTTGGATTGCATTTCTCTTTGGTCAGTTTTTTGGCCAAATGCTGCCATTTTATCTTTTTGGAATTCAGGTGTATATATATAAAAGTCAAAGTTGGCAGAACATTTCTTTCAAGAAATATGAGAGAGAGAGAGAGAGAGAGAGAGAGAGAGGGAGAGAGCATTTGGAATGGGTTTATCCTGGTGTGCTCCCCTGAGGATCAAAGGAAGGTTTTCAGCTTTCCTGGGTGCTAGAACATTGCTGATGGTGTCACACAGCAAAATCATACTACCAGAGATGTAGTATGATATGACAAAAGTAGTAGATATGACAGAAATATCCTACGAGAGAAGTCAAGTCTGTCACTGGCCCTGTGTTGTGTTTGCATCAGGAGCAAACACAGGCAGCTTGTTTCTGCCTTGTGGTAGCAGAGGGGTGACACTGCCAACTAATCAGTGACTCCCTTTTTTGCAACACCCACAAACAGCCCTGCTTTTGAAAACTGTAATTATCTGCTTCCTCGCTGATGGGCTGATAAAGGGGACTGGTTTTGGACAATATGAGAACAAGGTGGTAGTGCTGCACTGCCAAATGGAGCTCCCACAGGGAGCGTGAGGGTAGGATTCTTCATATGGGAACAGTGCAAACAAAACCCCTTGGCATTTGTTCTAGTGACTATTTATTCTGTACCTCTGCTTTCTGCCATAGAAAATCCATGGGTTTCTGCTGGGCTTTCCTCATCCCAGTGACAACTCCCACATACTGCTAGGCAACTATTCACAAGATCTTTGTTTTCCTGCTCCAAGGGCAAGTTTCCCACCAATGTCTTCATGCACAGTTGAACTACAGATGACGGTTTCCAACCAACCAGCTCAACTTCATTAACAAGAATTTATTTTCATTAGGTTCTTTTTAATTCTAACTGCTAGACTAGCAGCCAAATAAGTGACAATTACTTATGGACTGTGGGATTGGTTATGGACACTGTGTCACCTGTGTAGACACATACATAAAAACAACACAAATTACTTAAGCCTAAATATCTGCCAAAGAGAGCAAATAAGAATCACTTTGAAAAGGCATAATACTGTTGATAGGCTCAATCCCAGAAAGATACAGAGTGTGAAATGAATAGATCTGAGCTCAACAGGAGTGCCTCGTTTTATACCCACTCCTAAGGTGGAAAACTGTTCCTGAAGCATTGTTCCTGTTCTCCTTCCACTCCTGATGTTCTGTGTCTTACCAGCACACATGCTACTCAAGGAGACATACTACTCCTGTGTAATTTGGCTGTTCTGCCTCATACCTTAACATTTGGGAAGGTAAAAAGACCCCAAAAAACAATACCACACACACACAAAAAACACAAACAAATGAATAAACACATCAACCAAAAAAACAACCCTCAATTCACTTCTATTAAAACCTCAGGATATACATAACTTGGCATAAATAACATAGAAAGTTTACAAACAAACTAATCTATCAAATTATGAATTTTGGGAGAAATAATTCTTATATCAATGAAGCTAGCTGCATATCTCTCCAGGCAAACAACACCACCATCACTATTTAGGTATACAAATACCTGCTTTGTACTTAGCACTTTGAAATTATGTTGAGCTATAGATGTTAGTTACACCTATATTGGTAAATTAAATTTGTTAACCATGACTGTGTTAACAAATTGTTGAGAAATAATTATTGAAATTAGACAGATCTATGCCAGGGGAGTTTCTAGTAATTTAACTGAAGAAAATGTCAGGGTCCAAAAAGAAGCCGGAGTATTCCCAGAAATTCATCCACAGCAAATCAGCCCAGGTTGCAGAACGGGCTGCAATGGCTCTGATAGGCAAAGGGACTCATCTTGCCTCACAACAATGTATGATGAAAATACATAACTCTTGAAGCTTGGAGGTTAGCCACAGGTTGTGCAGCGCTGTAGCAAGTGGCATTACAGGGAACGGTCACACTTGGGCTTGCTTCACAGGAGGTGGCGTCTGCAGGGAGAGCTGTCTGCACATGGCTCTTTGCCCAAATGTAACTCAAACTCGATCACATGGGTCTAACTCACCACTTCTCACCTTTCTGCACTGCACCAGAGGTGCTGGCAAGCAGTCAGGGGTGACAGATCTTGCAGTCCTCTTTTAAGTCTGTTTGGAAACAGGTGTGCAGCTTCAGATTAAGGAGCCCACCTCCATGTTCAGAGGGGAGGTAATGCCAAACTGGCAGTACTCCTTTTTTCTGCCCACCTGACCCATACCTCTAGCTCCTTGTTGAGAGCTATCTATTTATTTATTAGATATATTTACTTTAGGCAGCTACCAGTGCAATATAATGACTGGAGCTAGCAGTAGCTTTAGAAAGAACAAACTTTATCAACATCGTGCAAGCACCCTTTGGGTGCCAATCAAACATTGAAAACAGAGGCATGAAGAAGAGACAGATCTGGCACAAAGGACGTACAATACACAAAGCAGTCTGGGGAAATGCTAGGCCAAATTTACAATCACCTGTCACTGACAGTTTATGAAAATATACCTGTCTGAAATAATATTTTTGTCCCTTTAATTTCCCCATTTTTACATTTGTCATTTTCATCATCTCCTTAAGGATAATTCCCACCTTGTACCAAGATTACAAAAACCTAATGACTATCTCCCTTTGGATCACATCATGGCCCCCAACATCCATGCACCCTGGGCAGCACCTCTGTAACACTCATTCTTCCAAAAACAGATTTTCCCCCAGTACTCCTGGCCAAGACAAGCCCCTTCCCTGGTTTTCTTATTGAAGAGTAATTCTCATCATTATCTCATTTGGAGAAAAGAGGAAGCAGAGTCAGTATAACAGGATCTGTTTAGTGACTGAAATGTGTCTTATGCTTACAATAATTAACACTTGATTGCATTTTTTCAAGCACCTCCCACCAATGTCAATATAGGACTGCTTGCTACTGCCATAGCCATAGACAGCATTTTATAGCAGACATCAATTATCAGCAGTTTCCTACCAGTAGCTTATTTTAATTTTTTTTTTTTTTAATACCTCCCCTTATTTTTCTTCTCAGTGAAGTAAGTCAGCTGTGAGTCCTCCCACCACTTTTGGGTTTCACACTGGTTATCAGGACTGGCAGCACTCAAAGCACAGGAAGTGGGGTGCAGTGACTGTGGATGTCACTACATGCATGTGGAACATGACAGCTAAAAGCAACGATGTGCATGAACCTCAGCTAAAGTTATGAAATATGCTTGTTTTACCCTTCTCTATTTGTGCACTCTTCCTCTTAGATATATTAGTTTACATTGTAAATTAATGTCTTTATTTTTTTCTATCGTCTGTCACTATATAATCTTACTGTCCAAATTTATTCTTTTTATNAGGGAAGGGAAGGGAAGGGTCCTTTAACTTTTTTAAAGGAGGATCATTTTAGAGAAAATAATTGAATTTTGAAATTTGTAAACATAATGAAGTCTCAGAAGTTGAAATCAAACCCAGAAATAGAAAAGCAGTTTTATTGTTTAAAATGTGTGTGTTATTCTTTGTTCAAAACATCACAAATAAAAGATGTGTCAAGTGACAGTTAGGCTAATCTTTCACAAGAGAACTGCAGTATGCACCAACATAAAACTGAGACTATCCACAGAGCTTAACCACTTGATTTCATAAGTAACTGCCTTCTGTTTTAAAGACTTCAATTTGTTGAACAAGAAGGAAGTGGTAAGCCAAAGAGTGATTGAAATCTATGATCCATCACCACAGACGGAGCTGATGCACAGTCAGTGTAAAAATAGAGATCAGTAAAACAGAAAATGAGATAAAGCAGATACTGTGAGTACAAGATGGTTGCTTATTTGTCTGTGAATCACGAGAAAGTGGTGACTTCATTGCACATGAAACATTGTAAAATGATTATACTTAGGTCTGCAGCTTTCACATGCCCAAAGGACTGTGCAGGCTGTGAAACTGAAATTGTTCTTGGGAAATAACATGATTGCATCTCAACTGCCCACTGGGGCAGTTATTTCTGGTGACCATGGATTTCAGGCATTTAGAGGGAAAATATGCATCTGAAGTGATACCTGTACCATTCTCAGTGGAATGCCTGGTGCCTTCTCTTTATTTAGCAGTGCTTACTACAAATATTCAACCAAGAGTTTGTCTCAGAGCACACCAGCAAATACTTCTGTATGCCTACAGTATGACTCCTGCACATACCCTCAAATGCCCATTATACCAGTCTAATAATTTTTTTTCCATGGAAACAGAAATAAACACTGTTTAAGGAGATGACAAAGGCTATATTCCCAACAGCTTTTTATAGCAAAAAAGTGTATAAGAAGGAGTCTTGACAGGTTGATTTATTTAGGTCATGAAGCCATTTCTTTTGTCCAGCATTTCTAGAAATGTCTGCATTTTGGCATCTACAAGTGACTTTGACTACGAAAAACTGCTGAAGTTAATATATGCTGTGTTATTCCTGAGCAATGTCAGACATTTATAAAAAAAACATTTCCAGGGCACTGCTAGCACTTCTGCAGCAGAAGTGGTGGAAATTTAGCAATTGCTGTATATGACATGGAAGAGGTATTCACGTTCCCTCTGTTATATAGTTGTCCTGAAACCATATAAACTTTCTCCAGCCAAATAAATATGGTTGAAGACAGCAATTTTTCATTCTGGTGTCGCCAGGACTGTGCAACTGTTTCTGAACTGAAAATCCAGCTTCTTCTCAAGGTAGCCAGACCTATCCTGCTTCAGTGGAAAAGATTTTCTTTTCTTTGAGCTTCGGACTTTGCTCTTCACAATCCCTCTCTATGAAGCAAGAATAAGTTGAATACTGATGAGCCACACTTGAATGTTGGGGGAAAAAAAAAAAAAAAGACCACTTTCTTTATCAATATCAGGAAAGCTATTGATATTATTTTCTTGCTGACAGATAACACACACACACCACACTTCCCCCCCCAAACAAGTACTGAAAATTTATCTCATGTTATTAATACATCTCATTCTGACATGATGATTAACTATGTTTTCCTCTTTGTCCAAATCTGTCTGCAGACATTGGTTGGCCTTGTCATCTCTCACTTTACAGCGTTGGATTTGCAGCTGAAGAAGATACTGTCTCCAGGCACCTGCCTTTCCCCCACTAAGTCAAGATGTCTACCTCATAAATCAACTCTCAAATAACATATTGAGATGAACCTAAAAAAAAGACAAAAAATTGTAACAGCAAAGGGTTTGCCCATTTCCAGTGACATCTTCAATGTCTGAAGTTGAAACAAGCTGCTCAATGCACAATACTGCAATGTACTTCACCAGCTTCTAATCACAAAAAGCTTCTCTCAAATACATATTCTATGTGCTCAGTCACTGTTTGCATGCCTATCCCTGAATATTCCATATTCTCCAAAACTACTTATTAAAAAAAAGGCTAATAAGACTAATCATTGCTAATTATAATAATCATGAACACTATTTTTTCATATCCAGAGCAGATTTTAACCTCTCAATTTTCCTTAATTAGAAGGCTTTCCTGAAGTGTTCTTTATTTAATTTGAATATGGGAACCACACACTGGACCCCTGATCAGTCTCCCCATGAAGTTGTTTCTCACCTCTGGTTTGGATCACTTCAACAAGCATTCTGCTGGGCAGTGCCTGAACATCATGGGGGCTGCTCTCAGTTCATAATGGTCAAGGGTACATTTGTTTTGGCTCTCTCCCAATAACACAGCCTTGTAACAGCATTCTAGTAGATGCTACATCTTTGAACACACCACATTCTAAAACATAAAACACACACCTTCTAATTAGTATGCTAAAAACACTCATCTGGTGGGTTGTAACACAGACCCTGTATTATTTCAGGCAGTCTGAACAGCAAAGAGACATAAACATGTTTAAAGACCAGAGGGTGCCCAGGAGACCTTAAAGCCAATTTATACTTAGTGTCCATTTGAGATGGTGCATTGGACATATGGTCACAGGGTGTGATCTGTGCCTGTGATGTTTTCAGCAATTCAGGCATTGCATAATGCCCACTCTGTCTTCCTGGATGCCACAAAGTCCCAGTCTGGGGCTGCCCCTCGTAAAATCCAGTCTTTCAGGTTACAGCTTCTTAGCATGGAGATGTGCACGTACACACAATTCAAGCTATCATTTTACAGCACAAGAGATCCTCTGCACAAGCACATGGCATATGCAATCAGGCTGTGTTTATTCCCTCTGGCTCTGAGGCCATCTGGCAGTAGCGAAGTCTATTATCATCCAAAAAAGGGTGCCCGCATCCAAACTACATGTTGGGCATGGTGCCTGGCCCGTGCTAATTCTCAAAACATGCCCAGGAACTGTTTGGAAGAGGCCTGGGCTGACTGCCCAGGGATAAACCATTCCAGAGACTGCTCAAACAATTTAACAGTGTAGACAATGGAGTTAGTGCCTGCGTCTGTCTTCTGGCACTGTGTAATTTCCAGCATAAGCTGAGCCTGCAAGTGCAATGAAAAAGGCTGATTCCTTCATGGAGCACACTTCTCTCTGAGTGGCATAAAGCACTTCACATCTACTGCATGGTAAAACTGTCTTCAGAGATCAAAAGATTTCTGGAAGTCAAACTGTGTGTATTTTATGGTATCCCAGAAACACTGCAGGTTGAGAACTTGAAAGTATAATAATGAACTGATATAGGAAAGATCCATTTGTAATATTTGTCTCTATATGTTCAATACAAGTGGGCAGAGCTCTAGAGGAGTGCAGGCAAGCCAAGGTACCAAGGGGTGTGCAGAGGAACAGGCTTGCGTGAGCAAAAACATAAAAAGCATTCAGCTGAGGAATCTAAAGCCAAACAGCTTTCAGGATGTTGGAGTATCACATCCATAGTGGTGAGCATGGTTTTCACTCCTTTGGTTTTCTCAGATTTGTGAGGAGACCATTTACAAATAAAGGGAAAGAAAGAAAATCAGAGAGGCTTTAAAGGTTCCTCATTCCAACTATGTACCCTGTAGCCATTTTAAACAAAGTAAGATGGGGGGGAAAAATCATATTTTCCCATTTATCCAAACTTGAATGCTAAGAAACTGAAATAAAAGTTTCTATAAACATTAATTGTTTTTCAGGTTCCAACATTCATGGAGATACTGGAACACAAGATGCTTTCAAAACCTCATTTCTTCTTTTTTGCACTTAGTCCTAGGAAATGGGATAGTATATGGCTTCTGTAATAACCAAAGGCATTTTCTGAAATAATCAGAAGTATAGTTGGTTTCTTCACCTATCAGCACACGTGTACACCCACAGGACAGTGACATTTCACACGGCAATAGCCAGTGTACAGAAGCTTGAGTGTGGACAGGACTCCCCTGGGCTCAGCTGTCTGCGACTGCAGCTGACCATGCCATATGGTTCCAGATATTTATCAAGCTCCATCTGCATCACTAGGTTATTTGCCTCCAAGACAGAGATATTCCTGAATTTTAACTCTGTGACAGTCAGAAACCTGAAGTTGCTCACAGCAGGTGTACAGCATTGCTCCTCATGACACCATTGTCATTGCTGAGATCTTTCTGCTTCCCCCTCTGCTGTTCAGAGACAAGGCCTTCCCACTCTCAGATTTGGGATCACCCACATCCCTTTACAATATGTTGACATTGTTTATGATAAAGTTCTTTGCACTGTTAATGGCAAACCTTCAATAACTAACACATATTTTCGACAGAAAGTTATCTCATTCAGATACCAGATCAGCTTGCCACAGTTGTCCTTTGAAAGATAGGTTCCATTTTTTTATCTTTCACAGCAATAGCTTTCACTCTTTTTTCTAATACTCTCAAACTACTCAAGTCAGACTAATGGACATGAAGTTTGTGCTTTCCCTTTCATAGACACAGGTGTTACAGCAAGCGTGAATATAAGGATAATCTCATGTGCTCACAAAAACAGTCTTAATGAAAGTCATAGTTGTTCTTTATCCTTTACATTTCCTTGTTTCTTATTTTCAGGTTTATTTGTGTAGATTTTTTGGATGTTTTTTGGTTGGTTGGGGTTTTTAATTATAATTTGTACAAAGAAAGAATCAGAAAAAGAAGCTAGTACAATAGTGCAGAAAAACATTGAAAATTTAATTTTTTAACCTTAAGCTCTGCCCTATCTTAGATTATAGAAGAAGGATCTCCCAGTTAAAAGATCAGATTTTGTAACTGACATTTTTATGAAGAAAAACATGCAAAACCCAGGGGTTTCTTTGAGGCTCAGCAAATCCCACTGAATGAAAATCCACAGGAGTCTCATTGTATTACTGCAGTGCAGGTATTAGTCAACTCATTCAATTCACTTGCAAGGCTCAGTATGTGTCCTTCTGCCTCTAAAGCTGAAGTGGTCTTAGCAGATCGTAAAAGAAAAGGCACTTTTTTCCCCCATTACTGAGAAATCCTTAAGTAGACTCATGGATTTAATTTAAAGGATCTGGCAAAATGAGCATTCAGTGGAGGAAGTTTCAGCTGAAAACAATTTATTTGTGAATGCTATAAGCAATTTTAAAAAAATATATATTTGGACTGGAAGTTGGACTCTAACCATAACTAGCAGACGTTCGTCCACCCAGATTTGCTGAGGCATTGTAAAGGTAGAGCTGCAGTACCCTTGATCTGTGTAAGCTGACCACTGCATCATACATCACGTGTATGAGAATCATGTGAGCCGTATTACGGGTCGGTCATCCGAGCTTTCTGACTGCGGGCGCTGCTTTCGAGCAAACCGCAGGCAGAACTGCTGTCACAATTATGCCAGCGCTTAACCTCATTTCAGTTCGTTTATATTTAAGTTTTTGCTGTCTTTCCAGAGCTGTGCATCTCTTACGACAGCTACTGTGTTTGGGTTAAGTTTCTGTATTCCTTCCAAGTTTGCATAAATCACAAGCTGTGGCTGTCTAGTATCCAAATGGACTTCTTTTGTCGTAAGCGGCTTCTACCACTTCCATCAAACACAGGCCTTGCCTTACTTTTGACACCTATATAACTGCAATGATTTTTTTCTCTCATGTATCATGTATCATTTCTTTCATGTATTCTTTTGATTTTCCCTAAAATTCCCTTAATATAATTCTATGTGCCTTTTACCTTTCTGCCACCGTCTACTTTCTGAGATTACCAGGCAATTCTCACACTTTCCTTTCTTAATATAACTGTCTCGTATAATTTATAAAAATCGACAAACATAAACACCAAGCTGCACATACACATCGGTATTTGCATTGTTTTTCCAGTGTAACTACATTATCTACCTTTACCTTTATCTACCTTTTCTTTCATGATTTTCTGGTCGTAGTTAGTTCCATTTGGTTCTTTGTGGCCTACCTCTTCAGTGTGTGCTCATGTTTATGCAGAAATTCATTCAATATTTCTGTGAAACTGAAAAGGTAAACTCTGCAGGGTATGAATTATTTGCTTCTCTCACATTTGTCTTTATTTGTTTTTGTAGAGTGCTATGCATGCCTAAGTTTAAAATACTAAGCATAAGAGCCAATGCCATTAACTCCTCAAACCCCAAAGCCTCATGCCAGGTTGATTTTCAGGCTGAATATTCTGTGTAAGCTCGGTTTCCCTCAGTCTGGGGGACAGGGTAGCTCCAGGGACGGGATTCATGACTCTCTCTTCATTTAAACTTTGTGAGGTTTCAAGTGTCTGGATGAACGTGGCATATTGTACACACGAATTGTTATGTTAACCTACTCGAGGGATGCCGAACAAAAGCAATATTTTGAACCTTTTCCGTCTTCAAGTGACAAAACTTGTTGTGAACATGGTGTCCAAGTTCACATTACACACACACACACAAAACTCCCACTGACTCCTGGTGCTGCTGCATATACTCAACAAGAGTCTGCAGAGAAAAACTGCTTTTGGAAAACTATCTTCAAAGCTGATTTTGTCACAGCAGAATCACACAATTTCTCGTTAATACCTATAGTAATTCAGTACACAGAAGTAATTTATGTTGATGACACCATACTGTCTCATATCTAATAATCTTTCTCAGAGCAGCTATACATATCTAGGAAAAAAATTTTAAAAATTATCAATCATTACTGCAAGATTAATCCGCCAAAAAGACAGAGACCAGATTACTTACAAGCTGTGCACAAGGAGCATTCTTCTTCCCATTTTGGAGGTGTACTCTGTAACAGTGTTGAGTCCCCATCTTGACATAGCCACGATTGCTCAGGCCTCCCTTCCCTCACAGCTCTTTATGTACCTGTGGTTTGGAAGCTACAACCCTCACCTTGTAACCCAATGTGAGACTCAGCGCTCTCTTAAGAAGAGCTCTCAGAAGGAGCAGTTGAAGACTCTGGCATGATGGGACAAAGCCAGCTCTATGGAAACACTGGCATCCTTCAATCCCATCAGTTACAGACTGAGAGACCCTTCTCTGAATTGCATCACTCAACCCTTCCACCATTGCAGTTTTCTCCTGTTCTTGACCTACTTTGGACAAATATTCATTCACTCATCACTCACAAAACTACAAATCACAGTTTCCTTCCTCTCCTTGCCTGTGTTGCCTGAAACCCTTCTCCACATGTACATCATCCTTTTCTCTATTTTATTGTTATGTTTTGTCACTTATAAATAGACATCCCTTTGTATCTGACCTTTGGTTTGCACAGCCTTCCCCGCCCTATGGCTCAGGAGAGGCCATTTTGGTCTTTCTGGTTTTGCAGTTCTCCCAAGAATGTAATTTCCTTGGGAAAAGGAAGAAGCAAAATTAAAAAAAAAAAGAAAGCAAATCTTCCCCTTCATATCAAAATCCATTCATCCACTTCTAATTTTAGTTTCCCTTAGCGAATGCGACCCTGTAATTAAAACACTGGCAGATGAGAATATTATAGAGCCTTGCAGTTCAAGTGAACATTATTGTTAAAAGCAATAATTTTGTGTCTGACAGCCTAGGAAATTGAAAACATGTAGGACCATCCAGATTAAGGCTTGCAAGGACCAGCTTACACTGCATCATTTGGACTCTGTTTCCACAGGTAATATTTGCAACAGGAGTAAAACCAACGTCCAGCTGACAGAGGCCAACATACCAGTGCCAATGCTGACCTCTACCAGCAGATGTTTTAACTTCCTTTTCACAGGGGTGCCATATAACTTTCTTGGAAACCTTTCATTCACAGATGTTGAATGTCAAGTAACAGGACCATTGCAGAACCAAGCTGCCAAAATCATTTCTTTCCCACCACCTAAGTATCCATATTCCACAGATCTGTCATTTTCCTAACCTGGCTAAAAGGATTCAAATTAATAAGTGCCATGCTCAACAAAACAAATGCCAGTGTCCATAAGCATTTTTATTAGCAGTTCCACTTACAGGAGGCTCCCTACAGCCACTCATTCCTATCCTCACTGACTTCCATTTCATTAGCCATTCCATCCACAGCTCCATTTCTGTCCCAACCCTGAATACAGCTGCACCCACAAAACCGAGGCAGCTGCCAGCAGCATTGCAGAGGTAGGAACAAATGCCTAGGGAGGAGATTTTAATGTGCAGCTTCTCTTAAATATGCCTTATCTCTTAAAAATGCCTTATGAAGATCAGATTGTTTCAAAGAGGAACTATCCCATGACACAGAAACAATCTGAACATTTTACAGATGACATATACCTGTGACAAGACTAAACAGGGATTTTGCCTTTATTACGTCAGCAAGATGCAAGGGTGCAAATCTTAGTCAGCCTTCAACCCATCTGTTCTGGAGATTTTAGCCTAACAACTGAAATAATACAGCAGATACTTTTGTCAAGTAGAATAAAATGAGCAAGCTCAGGAATATGGGTAAACTTCAAAAAGCAGACCCCAGAAGGTCATTAACAGTTTAATAAATTCCTAGAAAATAAGCAAGGATGTGAACACCCAGAGCACAGCACGTTAGCTCTCTACTCTTTCCCCTCATCTACCTTACAATGCAGAAGATACAGCTGCATGTATCAACTTTCATCTTTAAGTTTTCTCTCAGACTGAATATGAGTCAGAATTTCTCACAAAGCAAATCAGGCCTTAGGGAAGGTGAAAGGAGAAATGGATCATGTATCTTCATGAGGAAGACTATCCTTTTCTTATGAGGAGGGACAACAGGAGCTGGGCCTGTTTAATCTAAAGAAGAGAAGACTGAGAGCCAATCTCATCAAAACATGCAAACACCTCTAAGGTGGGTGCCAAGAGGACGGTGCCAGATTCTTTTCAATGGTGCCCAGTGACAAGATGAGGAGCAATACCCATAAAATAAAACACAAGCAGTTCCACCTCAGCATGAGGAAGAGTTTCTTTACAATGAGGGTGTCAGAGCCCTGGAACAGGCTGCCCAGGGAGTTCATGGGTCTCTCTCCCTCTGGAGAATTCCAAACCCACCTGGACAGGTTCCTATGTAACTTGTTCTAGGTGACCCTGCCTTGGCAGGGGAGTGAAACTGGATGATCTCCAGAGGTTGCTTCCAACCCTAACAATTCTGTGATTCACATCACAGTGTCTGGAGATAGGAATGCAAGGCTGTTCTTTCTTCTAAAATAAGGAGGGAAATTGAAGACACTGGCTGCTTTTTGTTAGGATTTATGCAGTTGAGTAATTCTTTTCTTTGCTGTAAATGCAGGAGAAACATTTTTATATAAAGAAATAAAACAGGCCTATTTAAACAGAAAACAGAGTTGTTTTTTTAAACCTTCCAAATCAGTTTCAAAAAAACCCCACTACCTCTGCACTCCTAAATCCCTAGCTTGCATTCACATTTTACTGATGCAACACACTGAAGTAAAACATGAATAGAAGTATTTAAATTGTGCTGTTTCAGTTTTAATCTGATCTCTCTGTTAGCACCTTAATAGCTCTTTTTGGGGGGAATTCTGTTGTCATAAAGTTCCTGTAGGGATTTCCTTGTAAATTTGCTGGGCCTCCCAATCCCTATACAGATGATGTGTTGTCCTGCCCATTTTGCTATTAGCTATCCAAAGGGGATGGTGTGTTGATTGATGATGGGCTTAGCTTTCAACCTTCAATTATAGTTTTCACTTAAAGTGTTGCAGGACCAGCCTGTTTAAAGTCTCCTGAATATTAAAATTTGGGGTGTTTTGCCAGTAGTGGGTGAATCTGAGCTATGGCTGAGAGACGTCCAATATTTCTTGTATGTGTAGTGATCCACAGAGCAGAAGCTCAGTGGAAGTACCTAGTAGTAAAGCAGGCTCTTTGCCATTGTTTGTCTTTCCCCTGCTCTCATCTGCACGCATTGCATCATGCCCGGAGGCAGACAGCTCTCTCACCCATTCCTCCAGCCTGCCCTGGGAGCCTTCAGTGCCTTTTATAAACACATTTCTCATGCCTGGAAATAAAGGGTTAGTTTTCCAGATTCCAGCTGAAATAAGGCATTAAGCAGGCTATGAAATCCAGCATCTCTCTTGCATGTCCCCTCCTCCTGAGAAGGAGTTCACTATCTTAATCCCAAGAGATTTTAATGCGCAAACTACATGCCAGAGGAGAGCACTACACACCCATACAATGTGCACGGAGAGCAGGATGAATCCACTAACTAATATGTTGCTACATGACATGAACTTGCTACTTCTTCCCAGGAATATTGCCAGTGAAGGTATTCAAGGTCATCTTGCACAGAAAAGAGACATATCACACACACACGCATGATTGTTCCTTGAACTACAGCTAACTTCACAGAAAACTGAGTTAATCTTGGCCAAGCTAAAATAAAATATTCCAAGGACTAAAAGTATTGTGCAGGGAAGCTACAGAAGCTGTCCAAATGGATACTTAACAGTAGAAGGAATAGTGGACAAAATGTTAGTGGTGAAGAAGAGCTTAGGCATTCATTTAAAGACAAGAATTTAATTGTATTCCATCATTTCAAAAGCAGGCATCTATAGCACCAGCCTGATACATGTGGGTCTCCATACTTTTTTGCCCTGAAGGATATTCCCCAGCTCATCTAGATACTCCTTGGCTTACTTTAAGGTTAAGTCTACATCAAGTTCAGATGTGTATGTGGACATTCTTGTCAGTCATATTGCTATAATTTTTTAAAGAAAAATAAAAGGGAGGCTGCCTGAATAAAAGTGTAGAAATCACATTAGACTAAGTGGGAGCTTCTGTTCAGTTTGATCCAAACACAGTAGTGTATATGGCAATAATGCATAGTAAAATAGGTAGAACAGATTGCAATGAAATCTCAGTTTTCAGGTTATGTACATGAGCTCATATCTTATAATCTAGGATTAATATTATTACAGTACAAAATCCTTTCCTCAATACCCAAATTTCCAACCATTAATGTCATTCAGACATCCTGAATTGCTTGTCTATGGAAGTCAAAAGGTACTAAATTTATTTCTGGGCACATAAACATTTTCACAGTCAGAGCTCTTTGTATTAAATGTCATTCATGTTTGACAACTAAGTGGAAGACAGCCATCCCCATCCTGGGGTATCCATCCCATCAGCCAGTGTTGAATCCCATAAATTTGGTGTGCACTAAATTAATTTTCTTGGTTTGTAACATGTAAAGCCTGTTCAATACTTGCCATACTGTAGCAGTTACAGTTTTTCTGGATGAGTCCCTCCCCTGGGCAGAGCAGCAGTCACAACACAGATCATTAAAATGGATCAACTGGGGACATAAGATCTGGATCCACTTTGCAGGAGTGATTCCTTCTGACATCCTTGCCTTCTCTTTAAAATCTCACCACCTCTTAGCAGCTATCCTCCCTTACAGGAGGTAGGTCCTTTTTCTGAGGAGATAGCTCATTATATATGTTTCAAGTAATGAATTCCAAAAAGAACACAAACTTCTGACCCACAAGCTCTTGGATATCTGACCTGAATAAATGGGACTGCAAGCCCCTCAAACTGTGTAATCATCACCCTTGGGCACAAACCAATTCAACAGAAAAATTAATTCCAACATGATTCACAACTGTTTCATTCATTGTGAGCAAAAGAGTTCTCAGAATTTCAGTTCCCATAGGGAGAGGGAGAAGGGGTATTTTAATTATCAACCACAGTTCAGGGCAAAAAAAGCACTGAAACACTTCCCCAGAAGTGTTAGGTTGGGATTTTTGGTTTTCTGGTTTTTTCTCAGCTTGATTTTTCCATCTGTAGGTGAGAAAGAAGGTGAGAAGGCAGCAGAAGACAGATATGGCGATGGAAGTTGGAAAAGAAGTACGAAGGATTGTGTTAGCACTTGCATCCAGTCTCAACTACAGAAAATATCATGAGCTCCTGTGGGCTGAAATGTTGTAGATGTGTACAATGCATGCATTTACAGAAGCAGAAGAAACCCCTTGCTTGGTTTTTCTTTTTTTTCCTATCAGCACCAGAAACATGAGTTTTTCCCCTTGCTAGAGGCCTGAACTGTTCTTGTGCACATTTTAGAGTATGATTCAGACAAAGTTCTTTTTTTGTCACTGGCCCCATTACCTAATGTTTTGCAGTCCTGCCCAAGAAAGATTTATTCATCTCATATGTTCCTGGTTGTGACCTTATGTTCGGCTGCAGTTGGACTGCTTTGCACTCCAAGGCTCTTTCCTCAGCATTCCAAACCTGGGAGCTGCTGTGCCTGGGAAGACCAGCCTGCAGAGCCTCACTGGACAATAAATCACCCTTTGAAGGCCCAAACTTTTTAGATCAAAAATTCAGCCTCATCTGTTTTGTTATTGCACTAATACTGCCCTGAGGAAAATCACAAATAAGAGTCCAATGTATTTCACGTATGTTATTTAACTGAAGCATGTTTTCTTAGATTTGGTTTGAATATTGCAATGCTTAACTTTTCTTTGAACACCCCTACATGCTGCTTATGATGAAAGTATCCGACCCAGCTTTTCACTGAAAATAGGACCCCACCATGAGGTTTTACACGACTGAAGTGGGCACTGTACTTATCTTGCCAGCCCCCTGATCCATACTTGTTTCACACTGGAGTTTTCTGCAGCAAAGTCTCATCCTTCCACAAACTGTGTGCAGCTGTGTAGTTCAGAAAATGTGACTCAAAAGTTTTCTTTTAAAGCGTTTCCCTCCTTCACTCTCCCTTACTGGCCAGAAGTTTATGAGGGCTATTCCCACATTTGTTTTAATCCCTTCAGCATTTAGTTCCTCAGTCCAGCTATTTTTCCCTCCTGGTGAAACCCCATGGCAGATCTTGTACTGAGAACTACCAGCAACACTTCTTTCCCCGCTCAGGGAAAATCAATGATTAACACAGGAGAGGCTCAGTGCTGACGTATCTTAGGAAAGGTGGTGTTTCAGTATCGTGAGATACTCACCTTCTAATAGTTATTTGACAATGATCAAAAGATCTGTGATATTAATTGCAGATAATTTCTCCTACTCACCATGCTGAAAGTGAAGTTCAACTGTGCAGGATTAATGGCCCTTTGCTACTTAGGAGGTTTTTTATGGCTAATTTGTCTCCATCCATCAAGCTTGGTTCACGCATGTACTCAACAAAATGAGCAAGGCTTTAACTATCAGAGAAAGTGAGTTAATAAAAAATAATGAAGGATATTTCTTAGACACCCTGAGGAGCTCAGTACTCCGGTCTTTCAACTTGCATTTATTTACCCAGGTGACCATTTAATGCGATCTTCCATTTTTCTTTATACATTTTGCTCAATATATTGTTTTCCCACATATTTCACTATCTGTGAAAAAACTAAGACACCAAGAACATAAAAAAATAAGCTGTCATTATTACATCAGTGGTTTTGATAGGAGGAGGTGGGGCTAGTAAAAAAGTTGTTTAATCTGCACTGAATTCACTGACTTTACCTATCTTTTGCTCTTGGCTTAAGTAACAGAAGGTTGTAGTTGAGCTGCTGCCACTATCTGAAATGTACTTTCCATTGATCTGAGAAGGAACATATATGAGAATACAATCATAGTGTGGTTCCCCAAGAAATCATAATATCAAGCCTTTCCTTCAGATTTTCACTGTGAGAGAAAATTCAACAGTGTTTGACCTAGAAACCTCAGACTTAAATAATAATAGCTGCAGAAAAACAGTTTTTAAACAGGATTCTGCTTCACAGCTTCAGAAAAATGTGAATTCACCTCACTTTGTGTGGGTTCTCTAAACAGGGAAATCCAATTCCCTTTGGATTCTTCCCCTCCAAGCAAGGGTGAGACTGAGTCATCCTCCATTTGTTTGTCTTTGTTGACAAATATTACTCTTGACTTACAAACAATGTCAGCAAGAAAACAGAGCATCTGGAGCTTGTTCAGTTATACTTCTACCTTCCCAAAATGCTACATAAAAAATATGCATATGGTTAATTTTAAACAATTGAATACCTCCACTGGCTTTAGCTGGGATGTTTCTAACATTAAAATTTGCTGAATGAAGACGATCATACTTATTGAAACTGTGCCCCATTTGTGGTAGTAATGTGGCATTTCTGGCAGCAAGACAGACTTTAAAATTCCTTCGTTTAGACAAACTCTTCTGGGAGCACCATGACATTCAGGATTTAACATAACCACTTATGCTAAAGGTGCCATCTATACCCAGGTGGGTAAGTTTTTGGACAAACCACACTGTTCCCCTGCAGAAAGCACTGCTAAGACTGCCAGTCTTGCCTTTGAAAGCTGCTAATTCCCTTTGTCCACCTGTGAGTCCCAAATGCAAGGTGTATGATGGAAACCATTTGAAAACATAGCCCACTCTGCAGCAAGCAATGGATCTAGCCTGGAATGTCATGTCTTCTTTCTTCATTGATTCAATTACAGTACTAAATGAAGCAGTGACAAAACCAGAATGCTGGAACTTCAGCTATCCAATTTAAAGGCAAACAATTTTGTACCAGACTACAAAATGCTGCACACAGAAACTATGAATATTAATGTATTGCAGTTTCAGCATTCAGAGTCTTTTCTCCTTGCTGTATTTTGCCCTGCTGAGCAATGAAATAGGTGCTCTGTAGCGCCAGGCTCTTTTCACAACAGACAGGATGAAATTGTTTCCTTGGTTAGACAGCTCACCCTTGAGGTATGCTCAAAGCATATCCTTTTTTGCACATCTATACTGCAGCTTCCAATTAGGGAGGCAATATAAGCAGCCAGAATCAGCAGGGAAGAGAATAAGATGTTCTTTGTCTCCAGACTGAAAATTCCTCACTGAAAAAAGGTTAGGATTCAACATGTCAAAGCTCCTTTGCTTTTACTCATGTGAGAGAATTCACATACATGTGTATGACTGACTTCTTTCCTAGAGCCTGCTGGAACTACAGCTCTCAGAACTTGGACTACTCAGAGAGCTGGGAATGTTTGTCTGATCCTCTGCAGTAACACTTTTATAGAGAAAAGCTTTCTTCTCCCAAGAATATTTTCATCTGCAAATGCAACACAGCCTCTTCTCCATCTAATAGAGGTTTTCCACTAAATTCAATCTGGGCAAGATAACTAAGCAAATCCTGCTGTTATTCTTACTTGTGGCTGTGTGTTGATCTTTTGTAGTCATTCCTAATGCAGTACAATGAGAAAAAAGAATATACTTTTAAAATAGGGGACAAAAATACACTGCACGGGTTTATTTCCAAGTTGGTGCTCATCATCAAAGGTTGAGATGGCTGGACAATTGCTTGGTAAGGCAACATGAAGCAATTAAACAATTCAGATTAAATATCCAAAAAAGCTCCATCTCAGCTGGGATTCTAAACTATGTCCTTGAGCAAATCTTTGAGAAAATCACCAGTAACACTCCCATCCTCATTGTTCCTGACTTTTCTTCTGAAAATACAAAATTATTTAATTATTTTCAAGCTTCACAATATTCTAGTCCTTATTCGTGTTTGCAACAGATTGCAATGCCTTAATGATATGCCTGTTGTTTACTTGGAAGCAGAAAGGCTAAACAGCACCCAGCTCAATCCAGCACGAAATCTGAAGCAGATTTAGGGTTAAATTTGAGCTCTTCATGCCACCTTTGCAGTTTCAGAGCTTTTCTTCAACTTTTGGCTTTGTAGCCTCTAAGTAACTTCAGTCAAACTATCTGAGTATTGTCAGGTTTCAGGTCAAAATTATGTCAAAAGTAGAGTTTTACATGAATCTGACCCAACACTAAATCCCTCCCTGCATTTGATATTCAACATAAGCTCCCTTGAAAAGTTTTAGGTTTTGTGGTGAATATTTCTCACAGCTCTAGGTTGAAAAAACTGGAATGTTATACTCCTCTCAGCAGGTTTCATCCAAATCCCAGCTAATTTGACAGACAACCTCACGACTATGAGGAGAATGGGTCAAGACAAAAACTTTGTTGGTGTACAGTCAGATTCTCAAGTATTATGCACAGGACAGTGCCAGAACAATAAAACAAGACAGCAATGGTCACTTTTTTTTTTTTTCCACTTACTAGCTTCAAGTAGTAAATATTGAGGGCAAAGTTCTAGGGGAATGCCTCATTAAACACATCTTCTTTTAGACTCATTACTACAATAAACAACATTTTAGAGTCACAGCAACAAATATTTTCTGCAGTCTGTTAAAAATAGTCAATTTTTCACCCCCAGAGGGAGTCTCAATTCCCCATTTCAGCTGCCACCCATCTTTAAGAATGCCTCAAGCATTCTTTCCCTTCTTTCCTCTGTTTATCCCAAGAAAGTCCCCTGGATGGTTGCATTTCTGTAAATAGGTACCACACAGTTTCCTTTATCCTAACTACACAGAGCACCAGTATAGGAAAATTGTGCACCAGAGGGACCTGAGAGGATAGATTACAGAATCACTGAATGGGTCAGGTTGAAAGGGACCACAGTGGGTCATCCCCAGAGAGGGAGGCTCCACACCCTCTTTGCTGTGGAGCCTGCCTCCAGCAGCTCCACAGCCCTAGAACAGGGCAATCTGTTCTAATGCTTGGTCACCCACATAGTAGAGAAATTTTTCCTCATATTCAGATGGAACTTCCTGTGCTTCCTGTCTGTCTGTTGCCTCTTGTCCTACTGTTTAGCACCACTGAGAAGGGCCTGGAAACATCCTCTGACACTCTCCCTTCAGATACTGAGAGACATTGATGCAGTGCCTCAGGCATTTCTTCTCGAGGTTGAACAGGCCCAGATCCCTCAGCACTTCCTTGTAAGAGAGATGTTCCCGTCCATTAATTATCTTTGTCACCCTTTGTCACCTGCTCCAGAAGCAACTGGTTGCACAGTCTTTCACATTCAAACATGCATAGCCCAGCCAGCAAAAGGCCTGGCCTGACAAGGTCAGGTGTGATATAACCATGCCCAACCTATGTCTGTGCAAGGGGCTCAGGTGGGTTCATCACATGAGTGAAACTGTAAAGACAGTAGCTTTGGGTGGCAAGTTCCCCAAACCTCAGGAAAGAGATCACAGAATCACAGAATCGCTAGGTTGGAAGAGACCTTCAAGATCATCAAGTCCAACCATGCCCTAACACCTCAACTAAACCACAGCACTGAGTGCCACACCCAGTCTTTTTTTAAACACACCCAGGGATGGTGACTCCACCACCTCCCCAGGCAGACTATTCCAGTACTTGATCACTCTTTTCCTAATATCCAACCTGTATTTCCCTTGATGCATCTTGAGACTGTGTCCTCTGGTTCTGTCAATTGCTGCCTGGAGAAAGAGACCAACCCCCACCTGACTACAGCCACCTTTCAGGGAGTTGTAGAGAGTGATAAGGTCACTCCTGAGTCTCCTTTTCTCCAGGCTAAACACCCCCAGCTCCCTCAGTCGTTCCTCACAGGGCTTGTGTTCCAAGCCCCTCACCAGCCTCGTTGCCTCCTCTGGACGCGCTCAAGTGTCTCAATGTCCTTCCCAAACTGAGGGACCAGAACTGGA
>VXAX01000192.1:166192-265999 GCA_013399835.1 Leptocoma aspasia | reverse complement strand
TCTGCCAACCCAGGAGGACAGTTGTCTTGAGGATAAGCCATCTTCCCACTAAAGACTGAAGCAAAGAAGCCATTAAGCACCTCTACCTTCTCCTCATCTGCATCACTAAGTTTCCTCCTAGATCCAGTAGAGAAGAAAGGTTGGTCTTACCCTTCCTTTTGCCATTGATATATTTGTAAAAACATTTTTTATTATCCTTTACAAAAGTTGCCAAATTAAGTTCAAACTGAGCTTTCACCCACTATGACTACCCATCCCAAGCCAAACTGTTATTCAGAGGGCAGATTGCCTGCTTCATACTTGGGCAGCAGTTTTCAGTATTGGTATCAGCCTTGGAGAGCCCCTGGACACAAACTTCCTAACACATAGGAGTGTGCCTCCTCAGTTTTGTCATGAAGAAGATCCAAAAAAATATTTTTCAACAATTTTCGTTGTCATTTTCTTCATAGCCATTACCTAAAGGCGATTAAAATAAAAGTAGCTCAGTATCAGAAGGCATATTCCTTCATTTGAAAATTTAAATTGTTGACAGTTATCTGTAATGAAAAACATTGTGCCACATTGCTTTTAATTTCTCATGCAGAGTAGATTGAAATATCTAAAGAAATTATATTGAAAACACTGCAAACTAGAAAAAAAAAACCTTGCTACAGTCCTTGTTTAAATTATTTCAAACATAACACTTCATATTGCAAGTTCCCTGACATTCTACCTGTATGTTTGATCACTGGAGGCAAAGATTCTCCTTCACAAAAGAGAACATTCAAGATTTTCCATCACTCAAAGTGTCCTATAGGCTTAAGAATAATAGAGCTGCTGGTAAACTGATGGCAAATTCTAGTCAGGCATGCACTCAGAGGACAACTTCCTGATCCCTATAGGCTTAAGAAAAAATACAGCCTGTTTCACCAGTCAGAAAGTGAGGCCCTATGGGTCAGTTCTGCAAAACCACAAACATAGCACCAAATAGAAGGGATTACTAACCTCTATTCAAACAGGGCTCTCTTGGTAGGTTGTGTTACACAACTTTTCCAAAAGAATGTTAGATATTGGCAGACACTGAGAAATATCATCCAAGTCCTGTTTTCGTTCTCTCTCTCCCACTTTTTCTTCTTTCTTTAATATACTCTGTCAATTTGGTGTCCTGGAGAGAGAAAAAATGTTCCATGAAGAAATCACTTTGAAGCTTAATTTTTCACTGCCAAAATACTCGGGACACTTGTTTTTTCCAGTATTTCTCTAACTCTTGTTATCACTACTGCTGACTCATCTCCTGATGCTGAGGGAAAAACAGTTTTATGGGAACACAAAGAGGTCATGACTGAATTATTTTGGCTGTTATAAATGGCTCTGCAACTCATTCTCTGCACTGCTATTAAACAGATTTTCATAAAATCTGGATCAACGCTAATGTTCCAGAGTAGAAAGATTCCCAGAGAGGTGGAGAATCATGCAGCCTTACCTCTCGAGCAGAAGCAGCATCTCTCAACCAGCTGTAGTGAGCATCACTCTCCTGAGTACTGATGAAGTAGTTCTCCACAGCAATTCCATTCAGCATTCCTCAGTGGGAAAAGAATGTCTCCAACCTTCCCTCTAAGTTCTTGTAAGGTGCAGTAAATCAGGACTGATATATCAAGGCACTTCTGGAAAACATAGAAGTTCCGCTCTTTTTTCTCTTTTTTTCCTGCTTCCAAAGCTTGCATACAGATTTTGTTTGTATAGAAACAAAAAAACAACTGTTGAATTTTTTCTCCCTCTCTCATAAAATCCCACATTCTCTCTGCATATGCATATAAATATATTCAAAAGCAAATCAAGTAATTGCAATAAATCACTATTTCAATGAATTTTACCTGCATTTGCTGTCTATTAACAGAAGTTATTTGTAAATTCCTTTCACAAAAACTTGTTTGTTTGTACATTACGCTGTTTGTGACTGGTTCAGTGTACACATTTATAGCAACATCATGTGCAACTACATCCCATTAATCAATCAGATGGGTTGTGTCTGTTTCTTTATCAGAGGCAGAATGTTATGTGACAAGAATATGGACAGACTATGCAGCTAAACACAGCATTGACCATGAGTGAATCTTTAAGTCTTTCTACTTTTCTCAATATTTTAACAAAGTAATAATCAAGAGTATTGATCAGATGGCTCTGTGTGTGTGTGTGTGTGTATGTGAAGATAGCAGGAATAGGTCATGAAGAGACACAAAACTGAAAAATCCCTTCTATTAACAACCACTCTTGGATACTTTCCTTACCATGAGCTGCAATGTACCATGAGCTAGTAGGTTGTTCAGCTAATCCTCATATGGTGCATTTTACAGTTCACATGCTAAAATGAACATCAAATTATTTGTAGGCAAAGGGACATAGTAACAGAGGGGAAGCTTTCTCCTGACCTGAAATAGGCTTGCCTTGCAATTCGCACCCTCATCAGACAAAATATCTCACAAGCAGACAGAGAAGTGCATGGGCTGGACTGCTGCATTAAAGGGACACTGTGGCAGCCTGAGGACAAAGCCCATTGCTGCTGCATGTTGTGCATGAGACCATCCTGGGGCAGATGTGCTCTTTTCCCAGCACGGACTGCAGCCACACCTACAAGCAAGGCAGACAGAAGAAAGCTGCTCAAGTTTGGCATCCTAGTAGGTTTTAGGCATGGAATGCTTGCTCCATAATTACTATTACATGAAGAAAGTTGTTCTGGACAGGGAAGAAGTCAAACTCTGGCTGCTTAGAAAGTCAAAGACTAGGTTGCCAACACAGAGTAAACATGTCCAGCTTCGGCTGGAAGCTGACAGAAGGTCTTGAGGATCATAGCATCAGAGAGAATCACCTGCATCTCTCCTAAATCCTATCTCAGGTGTCATCCTCCTTAACAAAGTTCTTGGTGAACTTTGTTCCATCTGTCAGTTACTTGGAACTGTCACTGAACTTTGGAATATTTTTCATTAAGGCCTGCTGTGGGAAGTCTGGAATAAGCACAATGAAAAAAAAAGCAAGAATAAATCTTCTCAGTACATGTTCAATTGAGGGCTGATGGCTCAGATTACTGTTGGCATCAGCTTCTCCTGAGCATTTCTAGTCCTGGCATTCATGAGAGTAGTGATAAAATATGGCTAACGTCTGTCAATCTCTATTTCAGCGGTGGACTCCACAGTTGAATAAACATACTTCTAAGCACTACAGTTAGGTTTTCTTTTTAAGCATGTAGTTTCCTTATTCCTTCACATAGAAATTACTTTCATAGGAAATTTAAAATAAATAGAAGAGAAAGTTCAATATTCAGTATAGACATGTGGTGTTCATCAAGGAGAACTTCCAAATCAGCAGGAGTTTTCCTTCACAGAGCTGGAAACCATTGCCATGCCATCATCATATGCTCATTTGGATCCCACCAGCTACCATGGCTGAAGGCCATTAGCCCCCTTGTCTGCCAGTTTGACCAACAGCACTTTCAGCAGTTTAGTCTCCAGAGGCTGATAAAATGGGGGAAAAAATTACCTATCATGATGGGTATTTGCCTATTTTCATTCCTAAGAGTGGGTCCTGAGCCAATGGGTCCCTGAGCCGTGGGTCCTAAATGAGGTTACTCCTTTAGTTGCTGTTAAAATGCCAGATCACCACTGCCATCATAGTAGAAGTTTGCTTACTATGACACTTAGGATTACTCTTGGCCATGCATCCTACAGAAGCATGGGGCACACTTCTCTCCTCCCATCAGATGAGTGCACATGTGGCCACTTACAACTTCCAGTGATGAGCAGTCTTTTCCTTTAAGCTTGGATGGCTTGTTTTGAATCAGTGCAAGATAAACATTAGGTAGCATTTCAACAATTCACCATGTCTTTCCATCCCACAGAATTTTCAATGCCTTAGAAAGAATTGAAAGCATCACTAGCTTGTAGTTGTACTCCAGAACACATTTCTAATGAGAAGCAGTAAGTGCCCTTTTGATATATTTATCTATACCTGTAGATTTCTTCTGAAATATTTTCTTTTTACCCTAATGTTTCCATTTAATTCACTTATTCTTTCTTTTCTCATGATTGTATTAGTTCCTGTCAGTTTTCAATTAACTTCTTTCAGTGTTCAAATCCCTCAACATTTGTAACTATTTGGTTTCTCCCATTATACTTCTTTCCTGGTTTGCATGTTGCATATATTTACACTAATTCAGTAGAGGCTTTGTAAGTTGTAGTTCCTCCACCTGATGTAGGCTAAGGCATAGGATATCTCATATGCCACGAGACAAAGGAGAGACATACCATGAAGGAAATTTCTTTTGCCAGCATGAGAGATGTTTGCCGCAGCCCCCATCTGTGGGATGAAGCAGGTTTGGTTGTGCCAAGTAAAATCCTGGCTCTGTCAGAAGAACATTTGTCATAGCTACAATTTCCCCATTTTTCTCTCTCACCACAGCTCTGTCTTGAATGTTATAAAATGAACTTGTCTAATCCAGAAGATGCTGAGAAAGTTTTCTACTCTGATTCCTTCCCAGTTGTTTTCCCAGCTTCTATTTCTCTCCCTCTGATATACTTTGTCCAATAGGAATCATCATTGTGATATTATTTTAAAATTAATTTTCCAGGCTAATGTGATCAAGTGTGGATGTAAGGAAAAGGTTTGTTTCCAAAAAACTGTTTGCCACTTTTGGCAAACATATAATGTTCTTCTACAGATTTTATAACATATAACCAACAATACCTGATTCTTCTGGAAACTAGGCTTGAAAGAAGCTTTTATATCAATATATTATCTTACAAATCCTTTGAGGATTTCAAAGCCTGTGGACATTATGGTAATAACTTAGAGTATGTCTTGATTAAGATCTCAAGCCAGTATGTCAACACCAGAGAAGCCCTCAAGGATAAATAGCACTTCACATAATGCTGAACAAAAGCCATTTTCTTTTTCTCTTTCAAGTTTTGATAGCTAGAGGATATGAGCAAGGTGACTGTGGCACAGCCCCAGGCATATGAGATCCCCTTGCCCAGCTACCTTACTAATGAAGTGGATCCAAAATAGCAAAAAATCCCATCAGTCTGAACTTTTGTTCAAGCAATGTTCAGTCCAGCAGATACAGCGGTTATTCCCCATGTCAGCAGTCACTAGCATCACCCTCTGCAACAAAATTCAAACCATTTGTTCAACATCGGCGCTGAATTAATTCTGTGCTTGAGCTGTGGCAGGGTGCAATGAATAATCTCTCTACAGTTGTTCATTTGTACTTGCAATAAACTTCACTACTTGTGCACGTTTTCACTTGTCAGTAGGGCAGTGAAACATGGATCACAGAAAAGTTATTGCCATTTTTAGTGCAACAGAGCAGCAGATAGACCCTACAACAAAATTGTTTCTGTTCATACAGATCCCAGTTCATTCTTTCTTCACACTGCAAGGCAGAAAGCTCAAACCTGGAAATTTTTTGAGATGCCAAACTTGGCAAATTGGGATCAAAACTCATTTTGAATATCCACCAAGTTTGCAAATCTTTTCTATCTCTCCTCTCTAAGAGAGGATTAGTGGGGTCTCAGCCGAGTCAATTAACCCAGATTAGGTCTTGATTTCAGATTTTGCCACTCTGTGATTTTGAGCATATCACTCAAGTTTTCAATGTTTTAGCTCTCTTGCTTAAAGCTAAACACTCAGATTGATCACTTCATAGAAATTTTGTGAAGATTGATTGTTTTTCTGTCATGTTCAGCCACTGCAGGCAAAAAGCATCAAAGAATTTTTAAAAGGAGTATTTGCTGTCTTAGAGCTGCAAGTCATATAAAATCAATCTAGGTATCCCCTTTAATAAAGAGTTGACTACAGCATCCACATTTATAAAGGAACAACGTCTTCATCAAGAAGTTCTGCTGTGTTAGAACTTCCCCCATAATCAGTTTGTTCACATCCATTAGGAATATTAATGGTCTGCTCCAGAAGTAACAACTTTCAACAGTTCAGGTTTTGCACATACACATCTCTATGAAAACCCTTGAAACCAATATACGCAGTGAGCCCAGAAAAATACATGTTGAAATAAAAAGTACTGGATTATTTCTCTCAAATGATGAATATAAAGTACTCCACTGAAAAATATCTGCATTTAGATAGTCTCTTATTTCCTTTTGCAGGGCTATGCATGTTATTTCTTCAGGTACTGAGAGGTTTTGTTTCAATTTTCAGGAGCCATAATCTTTAAATATAAGCTTTCCCCTCAAGTAATGTATGCTACACTGAAAGCTTATCTGTCATCAATTACATAACAATAGGGAGACTGAAGGCTTCCTGTGTGTTTTGTTCTCAGATGTCAAACTGAAGCCAGGAGAAAGAAGTAGGGAGAACTTCAGATAAAGAGTATTCACCATTAATGTGCATACATGAGTCTGGATTATGTTCTAGTAGTGTGTGTCCAGCATACCCCCAGAACAAGATTTCATCAGCTTACTGAAGAAACGGATTTTGAAAGATTTAGAGCAGAAATGAACTGAGTTATCTGGAAAACTTAGGTCAGTATGGATGCAATTTCCCAGGGGCCTTCTCACCACAACAGCTTTAACAGTTTAAATTCAGGTCTTGTTATGCAAAGCACTTCAAGAGATTGGCTTAAATTACTTGATAAAGGAATGTAATCCAAACCACCTTTACCATGATGTTGCATTCTCAGCTCAGCAAAAAACTGTTACCAGGGCCACAGGCTCAACTTCCACCTTGGGCAGCCTCTAACTGATGTCTCACATCAAAATGTAACACCTATTGGACTTGAATTTACTGCACATTTACACTAAAATAGAAGAATGTAAAAAAAACACCTGAAAACACACAAAGGTATTCATATCACAGAATGTGGGAAATCAATTCAAATAAAAAACAACTATCTGGAAGATGCTCAAATGCTGCAGATTATGTAAAACCATGCAGATTTTGTGCTAGAATGACCTTCAAATTCCTCTGTAAGAGATCCATCCTTCTACTACCTTTTTTCTTATTTCATGAAAAGGCTCAATGGCAAAGTAAAAACAAATCTTTTAAGCAGATATGTTTTAGTGTTCTGATTAACATTCATATTTGCTGTGAACCAGATCAAACTTATTTGGAAAAGGAACTTCCACTAGAGTGACTTGAGGATGTTTTTACAGATCTTTTAATTTGATAAGTTAATTTCTTAAAATAATATCTACTATTGCATTAATTAATTTGAATTTCAGGTTTTCATATGATCCTTGAGTTGCCTTAAATTCTTGTTGTATTCTTAGCAACAGCTTGAGCCCATCACACAAATTCTCCAGAAAAGCCAGCAGTTCAAGTACACTTTTCCTTCACATCTCACCCTTATATATTCTAGTGTCTTCTTATCTTGTCGTTCAGTCCTAGGTAAAATTTGGGTTTGAAAGAATCAAAAGCTACTACAATTTTTTAGATTTTTTGCAGCTACAAATCCCACAGTTTTCTGGATTCCAAAGTCCTTAGTGTAAAGACATGAATCAAGGAGGGCCCTTTGGTTGGTACCCTTCTTTTGTTCTAACTCCTATGTCAGAAAGCCTTACTGAATTTAATGCAGCTAAATCTATTCTCCAGCTTTTACAAATACAGACACAAAAGCTACACCTTCTGCTACAGAACAAAACTGCTAAAAGGAGTGGTTTCATTCAACAAACATTGCTCCTTTTGGAGCTTATGAAATGTGGAATGCTTCCAAAATTCTGCTGTAAGTCCATGGGCATGCAGTGGCTGTGTTTGAAAATGTTGGTCTTAATTTTTGTTTGTATACATAGCCCTTTCAGATCTGTTCTTTCATCTGCTGGAAGCACAGTATGTAAACTGAATTCTGGCACTTACAAACTGTGCTGAAGGACAGCAGATCTGCTCTGCCTCAGCCCTGCTCCTCGCTGCATGTTCCAGAAATGTCTGGCAAACTGCAAGCAAATCTTAGGTGGTGATGGAGAAGGCCTGGGAGCAGATGTCCTTCCAGTGAGAAAGACAAAGTGACAGATGAACTCCAGCCCTGCTCACCTCCACTTATTGCCACTTTTGACAAAATTTATACTCCAGAAGTGTCAAGAAAGATCACAGCTGCTTTTGATTTCTCAATGGGAGGGTAGGTCTCAAAGTCCTAGATAGACTCCAAATGGAGATGATACAAGCTATTACTAAATTAATGTCCCCTGCTGGAGTGCCAAGTTTATTTAGTACACTTTCCTGTACAGACAAGTATTTCTGCAAAACAGACCTTGGAAGACAATACTCTTGATCTAAAAACCAGGAAGGCAGGGCAAAGGGAAGACAGGAAGGCATTAGGTATAAACAGGGAGGAGCTGGCAGTCAGGCTGCCAAGGGTTCCAGCCAGCTCCTGCAGGGCACAGCTGAGCCCAGCAGCTGGTACCTTTTAATTTTATCCAGGTTTGCTCAAATATTGTTGGAGGCAGAAGAATCCTGACTCATCACTACCATTCAGCATGATGTGGTGCATCAAAGATGTAAGGAGTTGTCACAACTCCTGAAAGCTGTTCTCAATATCACCGAGACAAAATCAATATAAAACCTTCAGCCTATTGATATGGTGAACTTTTGTCTGCTGGACACCTGATCCTCACTGTGCTCAGTATCTCACAGGATCAGATCAAACTGAAACAGAAATGGAAACATTGGCTATGTGTCCAAATGCTGAACATTTTTGTGCACTGTGCAGTCAGTAATTTACTTGACACACTTTGCTTAACCAAGGCCTTTGCCAGACAACCAAGAATATTATTTCTGTCCAATTGAGCAAGTATCACTTGCAATTCATTCTTGATTAAAAAGTCTGAACTGAGGATCCCAAAGCTGTTTTCATACAAACTCATGTGAATACTCTCCAATGAGAATTAAATTGTACAGCCCTGCATTGTCAGTTTACATTTCTTTTAATTTATGGATAATGTTGCCTGCAAGTTTGTTCTCACATACAAAGTAGAAGAGAGACAGGCATAAATGATAATTTGTCTTTGGTTCTCAACACATTTTTTTAAAGCAAACATCACTTTACTTGCTGTAGCATATAATAGCAAGTAAATTCTTTTAAGGAGAAGCAATATATTTAATTGGACTTACTGTAGCCACTGGATAATAGATAAACACTTCTCTGAAAGTGCCTTAAATGTTCATCTGTTTTCCCCAAGTCTTTCACTAGTAACAAACAGAGGTAAGATGATAGCTTTCCCTAAAAACTCACCCTCACATTTGCTCTGGGGTTTTATTTATTATGTTCAATATCCTAGTGGACAGTGGCAACCCCACAGCTGCTGCAGAGCAAAACACCAGTCCTTTCACCTTAGACCTGCCCATTTTCACCTGCTGAGAATGCATCCCCGTGCCCTCTCCCTTAATTTTCATAGTGTAGCAAAGTGCAAACAGAGTGCAAATATTTCTGTATGCTTCATGGGATTTTCTGTTCCCCTGAACAAACAAGTCAGTAAAGCCTGTGGCCATACAAACATGAGGAACAGGTCCTGCAGTTGGAGAGCTGCCCCACATGGTTGCAGGGTGGTGAACTCCCTGGCTTGGAAGGGAACGGGGCAGCTCTCATCTATTCATCCACACATTTGAAAGCTATTTAAGTACATTTGGAAGGTAATGTAATTTGTAATTAAAATTAAAATAGGAAAACAGTTATTAAGACACTTCATGGAAATGGGCTGTTTAGTCATAAACTACCTCATGCTGAAAAGGCACATACACATAGGAGTAATTTCCACTCAGATAAAACAGGAGAGTGTTTCTACCCCAAACACACAATATTCATTTACTGCAGTCACGCATACACCACAAGCAAGGAAAATAATACAATATTGGAAAATTCGCAAAGTGTTTCAAAATAATAAGAATTTAGCATCTAAAAGGAATTTACTTATTTACACCAGATGTTCAAATTAAATGCAGCCTTACAAAAGAAGATGAATGCTGTCTAAATGCTCAATGCTTTCTGAGGTGTGACAAGAGTATAGAGGTCACAGAAACCTCCCAACCTACTGCACTTTCCTGCACTTCTACAACAAGAACTTGGAAAGCTTGGGATCACAGACTGGTTTGGGTTGGAAGAGATCTTTAGAGATCATCTAGCGCAACCTCTCTGCTATAGGAGAGACATCACTCACCAAGTCAGATTTCTCAAAGTCATATCCAACATGACCTTGAATACTTCCAGTGAGGGGCATCCACAACTCCTCTGGGCAAACCTTTGCCAGTGCCTCACCACCTTCATCATAAAAAAACATCTTCCTCATGTCCAGTCTAAGCCTACTCTCTTTCAGTTTAATACCACTGCCCCATGTGCTATCACTACAGGCCCTTAAGTCTCTGTCTCGCTCATAAGGTCCCTTCAGGATGTGGAAGGATGATATAAGTTTTCCCTGGAACCTTCTAGTGCTCCAGCCCTCTGATCATCTTTGTGGGTCTCCTATGGATTTGCTCTGTCTTGTAGCACCCCACAAGAGTGGAGTAGGGGTGGGAAAATCCTCTCCCTCAGCCAGCTGGTCACACTTCTCCTTCTGCAGCCCAGGAATGGATTGGCTTTCTGGGCTGCAAGTGCTTAGTGCTGGTTAATGCTCAATTTTTCTTCCACCAATATTCCTGAGTGTTTCTTGTCAGGGCTGCTCTCAGTTTGATCACCCCCAGTCTGTATTGATACTGGGGATTACCCAACCCAAGTGTAGGATCTTGCACGTTGCCCTGTTTACCTTAATGAGGTTCACATGGGCCCACTTCTCAAGGCTATCAGGTCCCTCTGGATGCCATCCCTCCCCTCCAGCACACTGCACAGCCAGCTGTGGTGTCACCCACAAAATTAGCAAAATGTTTCAGATTTGGTTGTGTCTTATAAGTGAAAACAGCAAGTTGAACCTCCAAACTTATTCAATTCAACCCATTTTACCATGCTAATAAATATTTCTATGAACATTAAATTATATACATGGGCAGGCCACACAATATATAAATAAATAATCATAAATATGATCCACTTCAGACCCCCGTGATCTGAGACAACCTCTACTTATTCTTCGTAGGCTGGATTCTGCAGGTTGCTTTAGCTTGCCACAAATGCCATTGGTCCAGAACATTTTAAAATAGAAGATAACTCAGAGCACAGTAAAAGCTCTGCTCACTAAGAGCATCTCTCAGCTGACAGCAGTGGTACATAGACCCTTCACCAGAAAGACCTGTTGTCCTAAAATTAGAGATACAAAGGATAAAAGGTAGAGGGATAATAATGAAAAATGTCTCCCTGATATTATTTTATCTCTTTTAGATGTCTGGAGAGAAGTGTAATTATCTGAAAGAGTAAAATCTTTTCTATCTAGTATTGCAGACAATTACTAGATCCATGTGTAGCTGGTATGCTGTGTTCTCCCTTGACAGTTCAAACCAGAAACAATTCAGGCATAAGCTCCATCTGCAGAGGCTTTGCTTTCTTTTTCCAGCTTTGCAAGCAAATGCAAATTATAATTTTATTCACTGCTCTTCAAGCCATGTGAGTTTTGTCAAAGGTGTAGGGCCTGATCTAATTCTGATGGGCCCAATGGAAGTTTTTTTCCTACTAACTTGCTTTAACATGAATTGACAATTAACAGGAATTCATTAGACCTCAGGCACAACCATCACGTTATGAATTTGTTAGTTAAGACTGTTACACACATCCACAGAACCCCAAAATTACACTGGGAGTAAGAAAAGAATCCTAAAAAGGTATTTATTGTAAAATTTAGACTAGCTACGTGTTACATTGACTTAGCTGCTGCCCTCGGAAGAGTCTAAACACAAAAGCCTGCAAAGAGATTTAAGGAACTTACCTGTATAGAGAGAGGACAAAGTCACACCAATAAATGGGAAAAAGATAATGAGGTTTTTGTAAAGCTCTCTGTTGTTAAGTTGCAGTCTGGTAAATGCCAGAAGGGAATATGAATTTTCACTGAAAAAAGCCAACCTCAAAAGAAACATAAAAACCCTAAAACACCCTCCTGGAAACTAGATCTTTATTTGCCATTAAAACAAGCACAAGATGGTGAAAGTGAACTGAGTCTTATGACTGTAATTTGTTACACAGTCACTAAGCTAATATCTGTGGCTCAGCATCTGCTGACTGCTCATAAAAACATTCTATTTAGCAACAGTTCTGCTGATACTGTGTAACAGATTTGCTGTGTTTTCTCCTCCTTTTCCCTTTATTGCAAGTGATATTTATACAGAAATAGAATGCCTGCTTCTGAGGAGTTCATCTGTGCCTTCTGGCATTTCCACCCCTGTTATCACAAACAGATGAGCAAGACCTGACATGGAGCACCAGCTGAGAGACTGACAAACCCTGCTGAATCAAAAGGCCTGGCTGGTGATTCAGAACAGAATATTCTCTCAGGAGGACTCACAGACCAAGGCTTTTGGACGCTGACCTACATTTGCCATAGAATTACTAACTAATCTGTCACCTTAACTTGTGCATATGTGTTGGTGTACACACACATACTCTCTAGTTCCTTTGTGTCCTGCATATAATTGTTTTGTTATTATTACTTCTTATCATTAATAAAAAAAAGAGCAAGGAACTCTTTGACTTACTGATGTTGTCATCAGTCCTGCCATGATGTGGGGATAAAGTCTACTCAGATCTTGGTCAGATTAATTGTCGTGGATTTTCCCATAGCCATTGCATCAAACACCCATCCAACCACTCATCTTCCACTGGCACATCTTCAACAGCCACATCTGTATTCTTTTGGTTCTACCTGTTACTGCTAAACACAAATCTGGCAACAAAATGGATTCCATCTCATTCCAAATACATGCCAGTAGCAATCTCCTAGGATTTTCCAGCACCTTAAGTTTTTATTACTACACTGCCATAATTTGTCATTGTGCAGAAATGTTTGCCTAGTTTTAAAAGCTGGTGAAAGTACTATCAAAGTAGCTGAAAACTCCCTAAACAAATACACGTTTTAAAATAAAGAGACATGCCTGACTTTGACTTTCACTGGGAAACTGAACCAAGGCAATACAGAGAGGGTACCCTTAACCCAATGCAAAAACATCCTCAGTAGAAATTCTGCTGTTACACTAAATTCAATAGCGATTGCAAAATTGTCCCATGACATAGGCCCTTGGGAGAGATTTTGCTATAAAATATCCTCAGTCCTGGTTCTCAGACAGCAGGGACTGGCTCACTGAACATCCCAGAGCAGTTAGATTAAGGGTAGCAGCTGGGTTACTGATGGGAAAAGTGTCTAATTTTAAAAACTTGCCAAAATCAAAAGCTCCCACTGATGTCTCATTTTCTAAACACTGTAGTGATTCATCATATATCTTTACCTTTTCAAGTTCAAAACCCCCTGCAGTCACATCCTTAGGAGAAGAACCTCGTTGTTTAAAACTTAAAGGAAAGGAGGGAGCTCTGAAATTAATAAAAATATAAAGGCAACCACTGGAAACCCAAATACAATGAATGCCCAAAGGTTAGGTGCGAATTCAATCAGAGTTGAGAAAAAGAAACGGTTCTTTTCTTTTCTTTTTTTCTTTTTCCACAAGAGAAGAAAAAAGCTGTTTAGGAAGCAACCTTTCTTTGACAGACTGCAAATCCCATTTGTTATTTCACTTCATTCACAGAGCTGAAATCCACTAAATACACTGCAAGCTGAGGAAGAGCACAGCCCAAAGAAAAGAGCTGTGCAAGCAAATCTCCTCCTATGCAACTGCAGTTCAACAATAACTCAGAAGGTCCTTTTTCCCCCAGTGGAGAACAGTCACTCTTTTCCAAAAAGGGAGCTGTAGGGGCTCCAGTTCTCATCCCTTCTTACATATCAAAATCCTCTGGAGCTCACAGACTCCAAGTGGGCCTCATTTGAGCATGAAGAGTAACAACTGACTCCTCCACCAGGACCCCATAGCCCTTAGAGGAGGCCAGCACGTTCTAGCTGAGTAGAAAAGGGTAGGGCACAGGTTAGTCAGGCTTTTCAAATTGCACTGTAGCATTTCTGCCTTCTTCCTTCAGTAAAAATCTGTTATGGTCTTTTTCCTAACAGAGCACTTGTAAAGAGGATAATCCTGCTTCTGGGAAGCCTAGGCTGATTTTATAGCAAAGGCTTTGGGATGAAGTAAGTGAACCAAGATAGTTTATGTTTTTTAATTAAACTGGCTGGAAAAACAGAGCTCTGCTGCTGACCCTGCTGCTCAGTTACTCAGAGGGGGTTACAGCTCATCTTATCTTTGCATTTTAACAGCTTTTACCAATCACCTCTCCTACATCTTAGTAAAGTTGATGGAAATTCACACAACTAAGACAAAAAACATTTCAGCAATATAATTCTCAGTATCACATTCTTTCCTCCTGCTGTACTTGTGGGAAAATAATGGAAATCTAGCATTAGATCTAAAGTTACATAAATGTGGAGTGGAGGCCTCACTGCTGGGATTCAAACAGGGACATGACCCTGACAGAGACCATCATAAGCTTATTCTGAGAAGTGGGGGATACTGTGGTATAGCTCTGACACATCAGATGACAATTCAGAGCCACCAGAGATTCTGACTCAGTTCTCACCACAACTGTCACGCCTGGATGGCATCCAGCAAAACAGATTAGCACTTGAAAACCAGTTGCTAGAGATGTAGGTGGGTAGCAGACCACAGCTGCTACCTCAGAAGAAACTTCATCTTTGGAAAAGAATTAGTAATTTTGTAACTATCTCCAAATTACATCTGCATGTGTCCCAAGTGCAAACAATACTGCATACTGGACCTGCCATATAAAAACTGTGCAACTTCATTGCTAGCACTCTGTCATGAATGCACCAACACAGTCTAGAATTGAGCAACAGGAGCAGCAGACCAGGGGTGTACCAAACAACCAGACACTGTCTGCCCATCAGCCTAAGACATGATCACTCTCAGAAGGTTCAGATTTCCAAGGAAAACATAAGAAAAGGCGTGGGTGACTTAATAACTGTGACTTTTCCTTCTGAGTAATGCTCCAATTCAGTGGTTCTTTCAAAAAGAAGAATCTTTCCATTGATGTCAACAGAAGTTGACCATCAGGCCCTAAGAGAGAGATGGTGAAACTTCTTGGTCTCTGTGCCTACACTGGTTTTAAGAAACAGCCCAGTTTCCTTTTTGGTAAGTCTTGACTAATACACTGTTGCTGATGCTAACAGTTAGCCACGGCTGCTGAGAAGGGGACCAGCCCTCACTGCAGGTCCCCACAAATTTTGCAAACCAGCTGATTGCTCTTTGGTGATGCAGTTACAGCCAAGGATGTGGAGGCAAACACTGCACAGCAATTCAAGGAAAGGAGGTCATGGAAAGAAACTAGAGCTCTAAAAATGATGAAAAGAAAGCAAAGGAAAGTGGTTGCAAATAACAGAGCTGATAGATGAAATCGCTTTAAGTGAAGGTGCAGCTAAGAGTCAGACCTGTCCCTCTCTAAAGCCAGCAAGATGTTTTTACATAAACCTGGTAATCAAAGGCTACAACGAAGTTGGATTTTCTGACTCAGATTTCACACCAAACTTTGCGTCCCTCTCCCATACCCCATCTGCCTCTCTTTTCTCCCACAGAAGAGTATTCCTCTCCAAATTGTTTATCAGGACTAATCCTGGGCCCTAACATGCCTGGATCATGTCAGAGCACTACCTACACATGTCGGTTACTAGTGACCAAGCTCATGCCTGAGAGCATGCTGGCAGTCAAATGATCAAAGGACAATGCCCTAACCTCTACCCCAGGACTCCCCTTACCGGCTCATATAGACATAAGTAGGAAAAAATGGGGGAAAAAAGCTTTGTGAAACCAAGTGCTCCTTATTTGACACCAGTAAGTGTTAAACTGTACTTCTGTCTGCTCTTGAGGAGGTTTCCAGTTTCACCTCAGCTTGAGGCACCAGTTCTTTCATTCTGAAGCTGTTTTAATGTGGAATGAGATTATTAAAACCAAGAAGCGATTTCACACCTTTAAAATTTTACTAAACAAAATAATAATCAATTCTCACATACTCAGTAAAGAAGAATCACACCAAAAATGTGCATGTGGCCAAAATACCCCTTGAGGACACAGATTAAGGCCGGGCTCCTGCCTCTAAGAAGCTGTGCAGCCAGGAACAGTGTGGTTACATCCACAACTCTAAGCTTGCTAGCCAGAGTCTTTAACCAGCTGTTTGAGATATTTGAGGAAAAACACAGATAGCAGACTGCTAGAAATTATATACATTATCTTATAACAATAAGTTCTGTTTTGAATTTTTAGCTTTGAGTATTTCTGTGGGAATAACAAGGAAAGACAAGCATTGTGAAGATAAAACAGGACAGGAGTTTCTGTTTCCATAGCACTTTATAAAAGCTGTGATTCTATATGGTCACTTTTTGGAAACAGTTTTAAAGGAAAGGAAAGTTTTCAAAGCAAATGTAGTGGCCATGTTCCAAGCAGAGGAAGCAAGGAGGTTTCAAGGTACATTTGAAATTTACAGCTCTACACTAAACTTTGGCACAACTTAGAGCTGCTTTTTCACTGGAATCATCAACTTGGAAGTTCCTTGGTTGTTGGTTTGATTTTTCTTTCATGTGATTCTCAAGTTCCCTCCTGACACAGTAATTTTACCTTTCTCTTCCTTGGAATCAGCTCTGAAGAGCATATGTTTGTAATAGAAAATGACAGACCTGAAACTTGACAATTTTGGGAAAAGAATTAAAGACTAGTGTCAAGATCAAGTGAACATTGAGGACAGAAGGAGTTCCCTGCTACTTTACATGACTTACCATGAACTGTTACTTCCACATTGTTTGGATGTTGGCATTTGTTCAGCTGAGTTTGATCTCTTATCATAGTTGCCTATCAGCCTGCTGCAGCTGCTCCTTCTCGATCTTTTGCTTGAAGTATATTTTCTGCCCAAAATCTGCTAGGATGCACAGGGCTGGGCAGCACTTTCCTAAGGATGACAAATGTCATTGGCAGGGCCTTCAACACCTGCAAGAAGGCTCCTTCCTAGTATGATGTACATTAGGAGGAACAAAGTTCCACACAGTGATCAACAGCAGTGAAGAGGAAAATATCTACTGTTTCAGGTTGCAACTCTCTCATCTACAAAATTGAGTGGCAAGCAACAACTGGAGAAACCTTGAAAGCAGCTACTGAAAAACAAGGGACAAAGATGACACTGACACAGGGCCTATGGGAATGCGGTATTTTTCAACAAATAATTAATAAACAACAGCCTGGTATGGTGGAGGGGAAAGAAATTTGGACTGCAATACTACTGAGAAGGTCTCTCTTTTTTCCTTCTCATCTTTCTGTCTCTTCCCTTTCTCCATCCTAAGGCTCTTCTCTCCCTGGTGACTGCAGGGTAGCTCACAGCTGATACCTTCAGAAAAGAGGGGGTTTTTACTATTGAAACTGAGGTCATCTCTGGTCCTAATTATGCCTGGCATCTAAGTCACATATTACAATCAATGGAAATGTCATGATATATCTCTCAGGGAGAGGCAGTAGTAATCTACCCTGTAAAATCCAGCCTTACCAATAACTAAAGTCAAAAATCAAATCAGTCTTCTGAGCGTACCACAATATTTCCCATTTCGACCTTTGTAGGGGAACTAAAGCAAAACAATATAGGCCTGTCAGTTCCTGGGCTCCTTGTTTTGGAGGGCTCCTAAGATGACTCCGTGATGTAGCAACAAGTCAGTATCCCACACACCTTACCACCAAGGATTTGGGCATGAGCACCAGAGAACACACATGCACACATTGGCATTTTGTAACAGAATCCCAGTTAAACAGTGAACAAATGTCAAATGTCAAATAATCCCTCAATTTCAAAAGGAAAAATTGTTATGAGCAGCTGCAACCTCTTGCAGCAGAATTAACCACATGTTGAAGAGCTCCTATCCAGGTGGCACAAGGCAGATCACTCAAGAAAGGAGCTGTAGGTCCCAGTCACATCTCTACCAGGACGACCAAGAGCAGATCCTCTACAAACTGCAGGGCCAGGATGGGGCTGCAGTGGGCTCAGCCAAGACTTCTGCCACAGGCTGTTCTGTAGCTATGGGGCTACAGACTATATCCTGACCAGATATCCTGGTTAGCCCAGGAAATCCAAGAAGTCCAGATGGGGACGTGGGTGACACAGACATACCCATGGAGCAGCTTAGAGGAGGATGAGGCTGATAGTCCCAGCAGAAACGCAGCTTCAGTGGAAGAGGGGGAATCTGCTGACACATCCTTGTCTCTCATCGCTCCCCAATCCTTTCATAGTGCTCACTCAGAACTTCACAGCTTTTGGGGAAGAATCCTGCGTGACCTCTGTTTGCATTTTTTATTGTTAAACATGCTAGATATTCTTCATATGTTTTGAAAAGCTAACACACTGTCTAGCCCAGCTCATCAAGCAGCAAAATTAGATGATGTTGAGCTTTGAACTCATGTTAGTCATATACCCCTTTACTTACATTCACAGCTGGGGAGACAGATGCTGTCATACATGTGTGCTCAAGATGCTTCTGCAGAAAACTTAAATGCAAGCATCACAGTTTGTACCTTTTTTTGCCTCCTTTTTTCCAAGCACAGTCAGATACCACATTAGGAAAAGAAAATTATTTAATTCTATAAAAATTTTATCGAGTTGAAAGGAAGCAAGTCAATCCAGGCAGCAATGTAGATATATTTAACTTCTATTCATCCAGTCATCAGTATTCTGTTCTTGCTGCTGAAGCACTCCTCTGAATGTTAGGTAGCTAATGAACTTATGCTTCTTTAGTGACATCAACACATTGAAGACTTGTAGATTGGAATTCACTGTCATTTTGCTTTTCTCATATAGTTTTAGAAATTTGCTTCATATTACCCAAAATATTCAGCGGAAGAAGGGGGCCAGTTTTGGGGGGGAAGAAGGTGTAGGGGTGAGTTACATATATTCAAGGGGTTATTTCTGAGCATTCAGTCTGTAATTCAGCAAGACAGCTAAGAGCATTGCAACGCAGCAATATGAGGGCACATATATGCTTAGAATTAGATGCAGACATAAAAAGCTTCCAAAACTGGAATACATAGCAAGTGTTCCACTATAAGCCCACCAAACAATGAAATTCAGGAAGTGAAAATGCATTTTGTAGTTCATGGTTCTTTTTCTGTCAGCATTCCAGGAGCAAAACCAAAGAATAACTGTGGGAAAGATCAAGTGCCTAAAAGCCTCTTCAGAAAGGATGTTTAGTCCTTAAAGAAAAATGTACATTAAAAAAATCCCCATCATTCCAACGTTTCACAATACACATTTCTTAATCATTTGCATTAAATATAATGTTCTGAAAAGCTCAAAGAATCACATGACTGTGAGACTGGGAGAAAAGGCATTTATATGGTTATACAAAAAAAAAATTGCAGTTTGTTGTGTCTCTTGGGGCCACATCCTTGGCTTTATTCAATTCCAAGCTTTTTAAAGTACAGTGTATGGAAAAAATATAGATATGGCTTATCAAAATTCATATATTTTCACAGGCTGGACACAGGTCTTAGAGGTGTAGGAGAACCATAATTCAGGGTAAAGAAAAGAGATGAAAAATGCTGTTTGAAAATTTTGCACTTTTTATAACATTCATAGTTATAGTGGAGCCCTAGCTTAATAGAAATACTACTTAAAAAAAAACAAACTTCACCTTCGAAACAGCAAAAGAATTTTCTATAATTATTTATTTTAAGATATCCAGCCTGCTACACAAATTTAAATTTTCAGAGCAGTAAAATCACGGAGAGAGTGTTACTTTAAAGAATTTCTACAGGAAATTCAAAGCAAAAGCTCTGTGCCTCTAAGAATACTACGAGTTTCCTGCCATTTGCTTGGCTGGTGCCAACAAGCAAGCTTAGGAATGCCACTATTCCAAGAGAACTGGATAGAAAGCATCTCATTTTTCCGAGGCAGTAAATACTCTCCAGTATAGCAGATAAGAGACAGGTCTTTCTGTTGACATGCAGACCTATATGTTCTCATCCAAGTGGTGAGCTGGAAATCTCAAGACATCCGTTTACTCTAGGCCAAGAGCCCGTAAAATTCCAAGAAATCTCTCTGGAGCTTACCTCAGAAACAGAATACCAAAAGCAGGACAAAGAAAATAATTAGGAATTTCCTTTGCCAACAAATACAACATCTCTTTATTCTGCAGCTAACACAGCCTCCCTTCCTATTGGCAGCATGCACAGAGTGAGACAATATGAACAATATGAAGGATTAAAGATAAATTTGGATTTTTGTCCTTTGATTAAACAATGCTTGACTCCTTTCCTGAAGCCAAAATAATAAGAGCTAGTGGCAATGACCATGGGGAAATTCTGTTGAACTCCCGGCCCTCTTTTTTTTAGAAATACTGAATGCACATGATAATAACATCACAATAAGTCTCATAAGCAAGCTAGAAAAAAATGAAACTTTCCTCTTATGAAGACGAACACCATCTTGGCTCCTTTAAGTTGCCCACGCTCAATTATTTCCCTCCTTGTTTCTTCCTCTTCTTCATGTTTCCTAGTGTAATTTGGATTTTATGTAGTCCATTAACAATAACAAGAAATATGCCCAAAAGGTTTGTAAACAAAAACTCCCCTGGACTTTGGTCTGAGGCTTGACTTTTCTCAACTCCACCATCATGTTCAAACAATTCATCCATCATGGCCTGAAACGTGCATGGACAGACAAATGGGATTGCAAGAGCTGACAGGAGTAAGAGGAGAAAAGCAAAATAGCTGACAAACACTGGGTAATTTTTCCCCTGAAAGAGTTAGCTGGAAAGAAAAGGCAAAGGTTAACAGTATCCATCAGGCCTTCTCAATAACTCAGAGCCCTTTCAGATGGTTTTACCCATCTGAGCTAAATGCACAAAATGCACAAATTTAACTGTCTTCAAAGTTGTATGGCAATTGGTTTTGTTGTATCTGTGCTGCTTACTACTGGTAATCTATGTTCCATTACAAGATCCCTGAGAGGAGAAATCCTCATTCTGAAAAATTAGGCATAAGCACCAACAATGCTGAGGGTAAAAGGAATTTGTTTCTAGTTCCAAAGGAGCCACAGCACTGCAATCCCCATCTTGGGTAAAAGTGAAATAGTCAGGTTTGAAGTATACCCCAAATTCCCATAGGAAACCAGAGAGTAGAGCAAGGAATTAAATCTAGTATCAACTGAATAAATTTCATTCAGGTCTCAGGGCAGCTCCATCTGACCAGCATGTCTTGTTTCCTTGAGTTCAAAAACCAGTTTGATTATACTACAAAATCTGCCAGAGAAGCCTTTAATTCTATTTGCAGTATCCACACAGTGGATGGGATACATTTGACTAAATAAACTTTCTCAATTGACCTAAACTCAAACCCCTTCATGAAGATAAGAGAGTCTTCAGAATCCATCCCAATAAAATTCATCCCCAAAGAGTGGATTTTGGGATCATTCATTTTATTGTCAGTAATATCCATTTTTTGGCTTTAGATGAAATTATCTCATCTGAACACTCATCTAAACAACTGCACTGACATTCCAGAAGCCTGTGAACAAGATTATTTTATGCAGTTCAGTAGCAAACAGTGCAGCACAGTGGGTTCCATGGGAGAGGCAATCCCAGCTCAGCACACACATAAGGTTAGAACTGTTGAAATTAATGGCTTTATCTGAGTGTTTATATATTTAACTTTCAAGTGGGTGCAGGCCAGGGCAAGAACAAACAGTGAAATCTTGATGTGTTGTAATCACCAAAGGTCCCGCTGAAGTCAGTGCTGTAAAGATGCCATCTGTGGCAGCAAGAATTACACCCAGCAATTCCTGCAGACTTGGGATGCTCTCCTTAGTGGTGCTGTTCTGGTCTGTGCCAGCAGTACTGAGCACATGCTTTTGTTTCATTACTTACCTTCTTTTCCTATTTTTCCCCCCAATAAAAGAACAGATCTGAGACACATAATTTGTATTATTGCACACCCAGGTATTTCTGGAGTTCTGAAGAATGTCATGCAATCTATATTAAAAAAGCTCTTTCATTAGGTACATGGTGTTACCTTATGTTTGCCATGAGATTCTAGAATGCATTTGAATAGTTTCAGTGAGTCAGATGCTCACTGTTACCTTGCTAGCCCAGTATCCTGGGAGAGGGGAGATCTCCCAGAATGTGTGCAATGATTCCATCTGTCTCCCTGCCCTCTCTGCCTGCTGATAACTGACAAACACCTTAAGTACTACATCCATTTTAACATACAGAGGAGGGAGAACCTTTTAGAAAATTTCACCTAGCATGGCAGGAATTGCTAGAGAGCACACCAGGTCCATCAAGTCCAAGAGAGACCCTTCAGCATATAGGGATCTTTTCTTATTTATTCCCTGTATAACAATTTTTTTGGTGTCACAGATTCAATTTCAGAACCTAGTGAGGCTCCAATATCTGCTGGGCAAGCCACTCTTGCATCTTAAGACCCAATAGTCTCAAAAACCATGTAGTGGTGCACTTGTTAATAAACACAGTTCTGCAAGCCCACTAGACATCAGGGTGCCAAAAGCATTCAGATGGCTTGTCCACAGCCTTTTGAACAGACACAGCAACAAGGGTGTCTGGGTAGCCCATATTTTTCATTCAAGGACATCCCTGCAGATATTTGGCTTAAACTGCATTCCAGGCACTGACTGTGTGGCCAAGGACAACACAGCTTCAGAGAGCTATTGTTCCTTGTTCACTTGATTTATTTCAAAATATGCATACATGCATACAAAACCCAGCAGATAGCTCCAACCATATATCTGTTCATCTGTGGTCAAGCAAAAAAAGGCAAGATCCCTACTGTGCAGAAAGCATAGACAAGTATCACATGACATTTTTCCACTGGAGCAACCGTCATCATCCACCACAAGCAAAAAATGATGATGCCAAAAGCATCACACAGATGCAACTTTCCAAGCAGCCACATAATCTTCTAAACTTAAACATCTTCCAATAAGGAAGAAAACTTTATTCCTTTGTCAGTTTCAATCATTAACTTGAATATAATAGTCCAGGAACAAAAAAATCAGCAGTGGCTATTAATGATTCACAGCAGCTAACCAGTCTAAATCTTAAAGACCTGGGTTTGGGTGCTTGTAATTTTCTGCAAATTTCTGCTTTTGAATGAAAAAATATTTTCCATGGTGAGCAGGAGGTGTGTAGTGTCAAGGCCCAGATATAAGCATAGAATCATTGAACAGATTGGGTTGGAAGGGACCTTAAAGATCACCTACCTCCAAACCCTCTGCTGTGGGCAGGGACACCTTCTGCTAGACCAAGTCGCTCAAAGCCCCATCCAGCCTGACCCTGAACACTTCCAGGGATGGAGCATCTCACACTCATTCCTGCCATGTAGGTTTTTTAAACATTTCAGCAATCATTTCACCTCTAATTTGTTTCCTTCTATTGAGGAATAGAAATCCTCAGAGCAGCACAAACATCCTCACATAGGGCTAGGAGATGTGTGCAGTAGTAAACACAAGGTGAGAAGTACAAACAGTGCTAACATGTTAAAGCAGTGCATCTGTAACTCATGAGGAAGCACAATCCCAGTACAGGCTGAGTTGTCCTCCCTGCTCCCATTGCTCTTCTGTGGGAGCCAGAGGTCTCAGGGAGAACACAACAGAGCCTCTCACAGTCTGCATTGTTTAACCCATTTCTCCTCTCTGGATTTACTCCCTCTTTAATCTGCTGCTAGCTGTTTTGACACAGAGTAGTATTTCCCTTCAGACCCCTTCTCAGTGCTTCAGTGGCCAAAGCGTGGTGGTGTATCAATATAAACCAACGGAGATAAGCTGAGAGTTGTTAAGAGCTACAGCTGACATCTGTACCCTCAACAGCTCAACAGTTCACACATAAACAATAGCCACATTTCCTAGTTTTATGTTTTCATAAGTTAATGAAAAGAGATAGGTTTCCCATGAGAGGTGCTGAAGCTCCACACAGCATTATTTACCCTTCTTTCAAAACTATAATTGTCGCCAACGGAAATTACTCAGAATGCAGTAAAACATGTTTTTCTAACAAAATTATGTCCAAATCCTGCTTCCTGGAGCAACATGAACTTTCCAACAGAGGACAACAAAGCTACCTCTCAGACCAGGAAAAACAATATTTGGGCCTTTTTCTGCACCATCCAAGAGCGGTAAATAAATGTGTAGAAACAAACATTTCACCTCATTATGCTTTGGTTTATGGGGAGCTGGGGTGATACATGCACAGGAAGATTCTTTAATGATCTCAGGTTGATACTGAACAGACCATGCTGAAAAGCTTTTTCTGATTCACTAATCCAAATCAAGTAGTGATGTTACAAATACCTTTCAACAAAAACACCCACATCTTTGTCAGTGCTTTCAAAGAATTAGCTATGGATCAAACTAACTTGGATCTACCATTAAGAAAAAAATTAAGAAGTGATTTTTCTTTCCTTTATGTTTTTAAAGCTGTACAAAGAGGATTTTTTGTAGTTTATACAGGCAAAAGAGAATTTTTATTTCCAATTTCAGACTTCTAATCTGTCTGCCTCTATATTGGGGAGATGTTTTCCTTTAACTTTATCATGTCAGGTCTGCACTAGAAATTTTTACCAGTTTTTGTACTACAGGGTCTGAGTGGGATGATCTATTTCTTTCTTAAGTGACAAAATTGTAATGGTTTTTCAATTCCTCCACGAGAAGGAAAGTACTTTAGTAAAGTATTCCTTCATGTATACTTGCAATGCCATGAATTTCTGCAGGCAAAATTTTTCTGTTATCATCATAAACTATGTTTAACTTGGATGAGTTCAGCATTCTGGTTAGAGACAAATCTTTTCTAATGAGACTATGAGGCCACTAAAACTTTTCTTACAAATGAATGGTGGCCCTGTTTTTAAACAGAAATTTATTTCTGTTCAAATGGGCTCTTTATAGAGCAAACAAAGCTGCTGAAAAAGCCTGCTTGCTATAGGTCAAGTAGCCCTTCTTTATTCCTTCAGCAGTTACCCACATGGACCCCACCTCACTTATGGTAACACCTAATTAGCACTTGGAAGGTTCCTTAAACACAATCTTCTGAAATGACACCCAACCCACAGGGAACACCAGGCCACTTGTAAAGCATTCAAAGTATGCACCAAGACCCATACAGGTGCTTTAGAAATTTCAGAAATTCAGTTGTTTTTCAAACCAATCAACTGATGCTCTACAAAGTTCAATGTATTTGTTTTGCCTGATGAGTCCAATTTGCTACGATGTTCTGAAAATCTGGAAAGCAACAGTTTCGAGCCATCCAGCCTCCAAAATGGAGCGCCTCCTCATCTTTAATTTGATGTCGTCCTGTGCCATGGCCTTTCACTGCTGGTATGTCTTCAGATGGAAAGGTTTTACGTGTTGGGTGCTGTCAGGAAGATCAGGTGGTTGAAGAAAGCCTATGCCCTTATTTGAAAAACATTTTAAAGGACCTCCCTTTTACTAAAGAGGTTGTTTAAAATATAGGCCTAGGTCTAAATTTAAAAGATATGATATGTAGAATATTGAAATAATCTTGACGACAACATCATGATCAGAAGAAAGTTCACATAAATGAGAAGAAATTTACTAATTAGTGAACACAGCTGAGCTGCAAACACTAAGAGACACTGCATGCCACATTTGCATTGAATGGCAATGTGATCTAATTTAAGAATAAAACCAGCATGAATCTTCCAGGTTTGAGGTCCCAGGTGAGAGTTTGAATATCTTCTATGACAAATAGCTTGTAACAACTCCAGTAATTGTGTTTAAATAATTTACAAACAATGAGCTTGGGGGTTTTAAATGTTCTCTATTTTACTGCAAAAACTTGCTAAATATGTTAGAAGAATACAGATGTAGATAAAAATGAGGACAACCATAAGAGTGAATAAACAGGATCTACTTACTAAAAGAAAAGATATCCAAATTACAGAAAGAGTCCAATAAATCAAACCATTTACTCCTTGAAAGAGAATTTTACTGTTTCAATGGTGCTAACCTTTCAATGCCCAGTTAGCCATTATTTCATCAAAATTTCAAGTAGGAGAATTACTGGTGTGCTCAGGCTGTCTTCAGATTTCCTAGCATTTTCTCATTAATGTTAATATGCCATTAGAACATTCAGCACTTGAATTAGTGACTCATGATATTAGACATAGCCCTAAGGCAATCAAAAGTGTCACAAATATCTCATAGCACACTTCAGTAGCAGTGCCCTGTAAAATATCCTTTTTTGCATCTGAAATTCATCACTTCCTCAGAAATCTCATAAAAATGGTAACTTTAGAGATGCCTGCAGCAATGCAGGCAGAACACAAGCCCTCTTCCACAAGTTACTTCCCAGTGCTGTTGTTAGCATTCAGTGGTGGAGCTGGCTGGTAGGGAGCAAAGCTCTGTCATCTTGCCATGTTGCATCAGTCACTGCTGATAGAAACTGGTGAATAATGTAGGATAAAGTGAGAACTTCTGCACAGAATGGCAAAACATCAAAACAACAGTAAGGTCATTACTGAGTGGTGCTCATTTCATAGTGTGTTTTAGTTAATAACACTGACAGTGAGTAGTTATTTTAAATGCAATAAAAGTAACTGTTTCTTGGTGGCAACTGCATATGAGACATTAGAGGACTCCAGGCTTATGAAAAAGGAATCAAACAACCAAGTTTACGACACCTTTGATGGAAGATGCAAAGTGAAAAAATACCTTTGATGGAGGAAGAAGAATGCAAACATATCTCCAGTTCCACATGACACTAAGAAGTATGGAGCACTATAATCAGTGTGGAAAGGAGATTAGAAAATGTTATCTATACATCTGCCAGTTGCACACCTTTCCCCAGGCTCTACTAGTTTTTGTTTATATGGAAATATTATTTCTCCTTCAGAGCTCATTCCATTAGTGTTATTAACAGTAGTGTTGATCTGTAACCATTGCACGCATTCACCCAACTGCAAAGCACCAACCCTGTGTACACACAGAGACTTACCCACACAGCACCAAATCTGATAAGGAAGTAAAAGAGATCCTTAAATTGCCAGAGCCTTAGGAAGAAAATTCAAAGTAATCTAGGAGCCACGAGCTGTGCAGGAAAAATAGAAGAACAGATTAATAACTCTAATTACAAAATGGAGATTATCCTTAAACGTTTCAATTTGAATGGGTAATTAACTGAGACAATGGTTGCAAATACATAGTCTAAAGTGTTCTTACCTTTCATGTCCAAGTAAGGCTAATATCCATAAGGAAGAAATGCCCTCAAATCATGCTTTCCATATTAACCCAGTCTTCCCCACACAATGTTAAGTTCTTCTTCTGGCTTAACTCTTAGAGCAGTAGATTTCCTACAGTGATTTTGCTTGCTGGTTTTCTGCTGCATGAGCTTCAGCAAGATTAATCTGACTCCAAAGCAGGCAGTGCTCTCTCAGTACTCATTTGCATCGAGTTTTGTAGTGAGGAAATAGAGTTATGCTGCATAGCTTACTTGAACATTAGTCTTCCATCAGCCATTTGACAAAACACTGAAAATAAACTTTGGTTAAGAAATTTAAAAAAAAAAAACAAACAGTTTATGAACACAATCGCTTTAGGTGGGCATGACCCAGTTTTTGGATTTTTTCCCAAATGCACATTTTAATAAAGACCAACAAAATTGACTTACAGGACACTGCCCTTTTTTATGTTAGTAGGATAGTTAGACTGGAAACTGCACATCTCATCTCAGCAGCCCAGGGGAACCAACCCTGCCTTCAGACCTGCCCTTTATCCATGGGATATTTTCTTATTCTGTACTTTTCAGAATAAAACTTACAGTTTTATTTAAGTCAATATGACAAAACAATATTCTGTACTTATTCTGTGCTTTTCAGAATAAAACTTACAGTTTTGTTTAAGTCAATATGACATGAAACATTCCAGAAATTTGACTGTGTCTTCAGACCCGAACTTGGTTACTCCTGCTCACAGCTACTGATGAGGCCACCAGGTACATCATACCTGAGATGTACCAAAGACAAATCCATTCTTTCCCGGAAACTTTCCCACCCACTCCACACTTCTGAGAAACACAGTCATCAGCAGGCACAGAGAGGTTGCTGCCCACCTTGAGTTCACAGCTGGGGGCTATTTGGCATAAACAATCAGAAGATATTGTCACTCCATGTGGCAGTAAAAGCTAAGAAAGAGCATTCCTCCCCCAGACACTCAAACTGCTCCATATGCTCTTTATGGTAAGCTGAGCGGCTGCAAAGCCCAGCTACACACCAGCCAGAGAGTAGCTGAGCAGGGAAAGAGTCACAACATGCTGTGGCTTCCAGATGCTCCCCTACAGGCTGACATTTCTGAAGTAGGTGTACATTTTGTGAAATAATACCCGTAGGCGCTCAGTGGAGAAGGAGGTTGTTTTCCAGAGCAACCACCATCAGTCCCTGTAAACACCACAAAATTGCTGTAAAATTGCTGTTTTACATGACTGCCTCAGACTTGGTAAAAACTCTTTGGTTATATTAAACATGAAGATCTTAAACATACCTGCTGGGAGACTGGAGGTGTGAGATATGAGACACAGCAAGCAGGAAGCTTGCTGTGGAGGGACCTTTAAAAATTACATTGTATTTTTATATTTTGTCTCTAAAACACATTTCTGAAAACAAAACAAGTAAGAAATATTTAGTATAATGGTGACATGACAAGAAATTGTAAAAGAAAAGGCATCACATAGGAAGGTGACGGAAAAAAAAATATAGCCGGAAGGAAAATGGGGAAATACAACAAGAATTCAGACTGGAAGAAACAGCCAGAAATTTTGATTCCAGAGGAAACATTCATGGTCAGGCGAGACCAGAAATAGGTTCAAAATGTATTTAGGATGTGTTCACCCACAAAGATCAAAACCATGCCAGCTTTCTTTCCAACAGTTTCTAATACCAGTCCACAGAGCCTTACCCCTGTACAAGGCTCCTACAGCTACCCACATCTTAACCACTAGATGGTCTGAGACCTCTCCTTTGATGATTTAGAGGGTATGGCCATGAATTAAGGCTGCACTTTCCACCAGTGGTCAGGTGTTAATGGTGGCAGTGACTTTTGAGGTGTTTGTGTGTGTGTGTGTGTGTGTGTGTGTGTGTGTGTGTGTGTGTGTGTGTGAAATGGGGAGGGAGAATGAGGAAAGTACAGCCACAGGATCTTGCTCTGGGCTGCCTTTTCTGAGCCAGTTTCTATTGCAGTTTCCAGACCAAGAACTCGCTGTTTGTTCGTGGTCTGTGGAAACCTAACTTGTGAAAGGCTTTTTGGCTCTCCTCCTGATTTCCACCAGCTAAATTGCCATAAAAAGCAGTCATGTTATGCAGGGATTTTCACCTTTGGCATTTCTGAAATGTCTAGCCTTCTTGTTTTTTCACATTCCTGCCCTGTGTCAGCAAGTGGTGTGGTTTCAGGAAACAATCTGTGTAGTCATGATTAGCAGAGAAAAAGTCCCATGGAGCTGTGAACTGTGAGGCCAAGCAAGTGTGATCCACTTGCTGGTTTGAAAAAGTCCAAGAGAAAGAGGAATTAAAAGAAAATCCTGATTTCTCAACTCTACTGGTATGTGTCAGTGGCGCTAGCACAGAGAGATTCAAACTCTCTTCAGAGACCCCTGCTCTGGCCCCAGCCTCAGAATCTTCTTTACCTCCAAATTCACAACTAAGCCTCACTGGTAGAGGCTCCTGATTCAGAGGTCCATGAAATCTCCTCTCAAGAACAGGAGGCACAAAATCTATGATTGGCCGTCAGGGAAAGCCGCATCTTGTAACCATTCTTCACAAATATCTTAATTGCTTAACTTAGAATCTAAATAAACTTTTCCAGAGTTGTCAGTGGGTATAACTCTCACAATAAGGGGGAAACAATAGATCTACAAAGTGCAGACATGGGAGATGTTCTTAGAGGGAAGTTGCAAGTTCAGCTTAGTGGAGGTAAATGGGGTGACAGGACAAGAGGTCTGAAGGCAGAAGGGAAGTATCCTCAAGGTAAAGAGGATGTTTTTACAGTAGATTTTGATTTTTACTCAGAACTGATTTGTTTTGTGCATGCCTTATCCATAGAGCAACACAACCTTCCACTGCCCTGTCAGAGTTCTAAGCATCCTCTCCTATTGCAAAGTGAGTGTCCCCTCATTTACCTTGAGATCAAGCACAAGTGGATTGCATTATTCTGGGCTGATACTAATGGTACATATTGTAAAAGCTGAGCCTATGCACTAAATATATGTGCTCCACACTATCTTTCTGTCTCCCAATGGGGTCTAGCCCAAGCAGTGTCAAACTGAAACATTGCATTTCTCTAGTGCCCTGTTCAATGTTGCTCTTGCTTTTCTCAAGAAATGCCAATTTATTTCCTTCACTTGGACTTCATTTTTGAACCTTTTTAGTGACACTCAAAAGAGGGGGGTGGGGGAATAAAATAAAATCACCCAGGCGATAGTTCCTTTGGCTGAGTTAACTATAACTACTAGTGAGTACAAAAAACTTTGGGAAACCATCACCACAAGAAATGCACTTAAACTAAAAATATTGTAGTACCGTTTAATTGGGTCTTGATCACTGTTTCACAAAAAATACTTTTTTGCTGGTTTTTTTTTTCAAGAAAAGGTCATTAGAAAGTCAGCTATTATATATAAAGTCTAAGTAATCCTGTGATTTCTTACCAAAACAGTCTCATGCCCTCTGTTTTACTCAGGTGAAAAGAATTTTAATTGAAACCCACAGCTACTATACCTAATTGTGAGGTTCAGCACTGCAGAACACTTCTCATAGAATGGTTTCATTTCTGCTTCTGTAGATGACTTGACACAAAAGTGCTAAAAAGCTGTCCAAAAATTAATTTTGAGCAACTAAGGGAGCTGGAGACACTATATGAAGAGGATCAGGGCTAAAGAGACTATGTAGTTACTACAAATTGTGAAAATGGAGCAGATTAAATCAGGCGCTTGTGTCACCCTGATTTATTTGTTCCTGCACACTTGCACATCTGTACTTCTCCACTAAAAGTTGTACTTCTCCACTAAAAACTGGGCACTTATGTGCTATACTTCTCCTTCTGATTGCCAAGAAAAAAGCACCTGGCTCTTGCTTCAGTTACTGAACTTTCCAAATCACAGTTATCCTTTTTTAAGAATATAATGGGTTTTTTTTAAAAAGGATGTTTTATGCAAATTCACACAGGCATAGTAGAATTAGTACATTATTTTCATTGAGACAAGACCAAGCTCTAACTACTTTGAATGGCCTTTTGAGTACATAGATGCATATTAAAAGCCACCTCCAGAAATAAACTGAAATAATTAAAATAATTTCTGACTATACTTAAAGAAAACTCATTTCCAAGCAGTAAAAATTGTTAGTCAAATCTTGTTATCCAGCCATGGCACATGAGATTTATGTTTTGATGTCTATTAGTTCTGTAATTGTTTTCCCTCCAAACATTCATTTCTGGAGATTTGGTAGTTCTCTGGGGTTGTTGTTAATTACTCTAAAATAATTTGTTCTGAAAAAATTGCTTGTGTTCTTAATAACTGGCAAGTGTGAATGCTTACCTGCATGATTCATGAACATCAAACACTAATCACAGCTCATCACTAAAAATACTAAAAGTTCATTGCAGTAATTACAGCCTTTAATGCAGAACCTTTCATATAACTGTCTCTATATAAAGGTCTCAGTTTCATGCAGATGTCAGCAGTGGCAGAAAGTGCTCCTTTTTAGGAGGGTACTGATCATGATTTCAGGTGAACTACTCTGCAGGAGGCTATCTGCATGAGAAATGGAAGAAATGGCTTGGATGGGAACCCAGTTTACCTTGTCCTGAGCTTGGATTAGTTACACCTGCCTTCATACAGTCTATTCTTAGAGATATCAGTGATTAAGACTGCCTAGGGAAGTCATGTCAAGGCTGCATCATACTTGTTATCACAAGGATTTTTCAGTGTTTAAGCTGAGTCTTCAATGGTCCAGCTGTGGTATATTTCTATTTCTCTGTAAGATCCACTACAATTATTTTCTCAAGGCTAAACAATTTTAATTTTTCCAGGCCTTCTTCAGTGGTGGTATTTTCTACCTGTGAAATAACTTTTTGGAGGAAATGTGTTCACCTCATCCAGAAACCTGCACAGGAAAGCAAGCCCAGCCCACTTTTACAGGCATCTCTTTGCTGCAGAGACAGAGCAGGAGGTGCTCCAAAAGCCCACTGTGACCTCTGACTGCAACAGGCAGCCTCTGTGTGTGCAGCTAATGCATAACTCTGCACATTGATGTAAAATCCTACATATAGAGTCAAAAATGAAAGCCACATGTGAGAATGAGAGATTAACCGAGGAAACAGTGATGATGAGAAAGTTGGATGATGACATGAACATAAACACTGAGTATGAGGTTGAAGGGTTACTGGGATTTTTGTACATGTCAACAAATCAGATGAGAAAAGCAGGGAAACTATATACCTCAGCATTTGGTTATATTACCAGTGGAGTGCTGTAGCAAATCACAGCACACAAATATTCATATTTCAAAGAAGACTTCAAGAAGAAAAGAATAAAAAAATCCAGGAATGTTCAATCAAGAGCTATAAAATAAGTAAAAGATTAAAATCATCATAGGAATCCAGCACATTTAGTTCACAAAGTTACTTAGTTACATCCTCTGGGATTATAAATACATTGAGGCCCCCCACACAAAGCAAATTACTGGAAGCTGAAGTTAAGAGTCAAAGATAACCAAGATTCAAAGTCAACCCACCAGTGTAAAACTGTTCAGAATATTTTACTGGACCTATGGGTCTGTCAGTTATCTTTTGAATAGTAGACTGTGTGCATTAAATGTCAAGGACTTGCACTTACATCAGGATTTGATTAAGTTAATGTCACAATCTCAAAACTTGCTGAATTTTGAAATTCTTAATTCACAGGGAATTGTCAGTCTTTAATTTTAATATAAAGTGGTTTCTTTTGTTCAGAACAGAAAAGGAAGGTAAGAATATGAAATTATATATTGGGAGATCACTGGTTTTGTAGTAAAGCCCACAAGGAGAGACAACTCAGCAGAGATTTCCCTTGCACTGTCCATCTCTGCCCATGGCATGGGCAGGCAGAAATGTTCCTGAGATAGAAATGTACTGCTGAGCTTCCCACAGCAAGCTCTACACATGCTTCTCACAAAAACCTGCATCCTCGTTCTCCAAATTATATGTCAGTTTACACAAGACAAGATAAAGGAGACATGCTTGGTACTGCAGATTTTCTGCTGGAAGTAGCTGAAACACTTTTATTTTCCTGGGCTGGCAGAGTCCCTCTATTGAGTTACCTTATCTCACTCAAGTCTTGTTGACTTCTCTGAATCTGATTTCACAGATACTTAGTTAAGCTTCTTAAAACACTAGCACTAACTTTGAAAACTTACATATGAGACAGTACATTAAAGGGTATCAGATAAGGGGAAATCCCAGGTGTGTATGAAATGGCTTTTTTGGCTTTTTTTGGCTTTTACTGTCCAAATGTGCTGGCTAACAATTAGCAACACACTGTGGGAACAGAAAACTGTTACCAGAGATGTGTCTGACCACAGTTTTACAGACCCCTGTAGAGGCACAGAAAAGATTGTAAACTTCAATCTCATTTCTAAATTGTATTAAAAAAAACTTAATGTGGGCTAAAAAATAAAATTGTTTGCATCTGGAAATAATAAGAAGGCTAGGGAAAAAAAAAAAGGAGTGTGATTGTGGCTCCCTGGTGAAGCAAAGTTGGATATAGATCTAGACTGCAGACACAGATATGAAATCAGATGTTATGAATATTGCAAAGAAATATATAAATGAAACATAACCAATGAGAGATCGGATTCTTGTTTGCAAGCAGATGAACTTTAAAGGGAAGATGTATAATAAGTAGTATTTCCCTAGATAAAGAGAGGTACCATGCAATTGCAGTAAGAAGAGAGAAAAAGATTGGTAGAGGGAAGCTAAGCGCTGTGGAACAATGAGCAGCAAATAAAAACTGGTGCAACACAATGCCAGGGCATTTAAATAACACAGAATATTGTGGAGAGTGAGGGAGAGGAATCCTGGAAACTTTCTAAAAGCAGTTTAAAGCTGTAGAAAAATGGCACATATGAAAGACATTTTGGACAGGGTTATCAAGTTGTTGAAGGAACCCCACAATAATATTTTGTCAAGCTACAAAAAAAGACAGGCTTGTATAACTACACAGTTTCCAGAGATGAACAGATGGCACTAGTAACAGAAAAGGAAAAGGAAAAGCCAACAGCTGAAATGAAAGCACAGAAAGATGCAAACTCTAGAGCAATCAGTAGAGACTTGCAGAGACCTGAGGAACAAGCTTGTACACAAACAAGAACACTGAAGAGAAAGGGGCATGCAAGTGACACAGAAAATAAACCAGCACTCAGTCAATAGCATATGTACAAGCTATAGAAAAAATAAAATTAGAAAAGCAGTGACATAGTGTAGAAAACTTAATGGAAAAACCTTATGTGTAGAATCATCATGTCAGGGGTTTCAGGAACAAATTCATCTGCTGATAACATTGAGATTTCTCACAGATGACATTAATGAAATGCAATAAGTAAAAAGTAAAGATTAGTCATACCTCTCAAAAAAAAAAAAAAAACAACCCAACAAACAAAAAAAGACAGCAGTGAATGAACACAAAAGCAGAAACCAAAGAGAAAATCAACACTTTTTTTTTTCCCATGCTAAAGTCTGTAATAAATAGTGCAAATTAAACCTATAATAAGATGGGTCTGGGGGCTTTATTATAAACAACACTTAGACTCATGAAAAGGGGAAAACATTGAAATTTCACGTAGGGAGGAAAAGCCACAGCTTCTGAATAAATAAAGGTATATGATAACTAAACCTGAGACATACACCAAAACTAAGACATAGAAAAAAATTGAATAAAACCAGGTTATTTACAAGTCAGATACAGTATATAAGTGACACATCTGACTCCATATCACTGACTCCAAAGAGGTAAAAATGCTACTGCATTATCAGAGCAATAATCTAGGGGACAAAACTACCTAATATTTTCTCAAAAACCTCCAAGTACATTTGCCACCTGAGACAACAAATGGAGTAAGCTTCTACAGGATACTGTCTCAGCACACTGCAGCTTGAGTGTTGATGGGAGCTGGAAGCCAGCTACCACATCCTGAAAAATAAAGGATGAATGAAGAGGCAATCAGCATACAGCATGAGATCAGCCAGGCAGAGCAGAAATACCACTCCAGGAAAAGGCAGTGAGCTGCTGGATTGCACATCAGCTTCATTATCAAGAGATGGTCCAGAAATACTTGGAAAGAACATCTTGAAATAAATGTCTTCTTGACAAAAGCCAGCCAGAACTTTTAAGAGTAGGTTAAAAACTAGTAGCAAAGGATATTAGAGGATATTAGCCAATGAGTAGAGGGGAGGTTTTTGGGGTTGGTTTTTTTTTTTTATTCCTTTTTCCATTTAGTTGATTTCTGGGTTGTGGGAGTTTTGGGGTGTATTTTTTTGTTCTGTTTAATTTTCAGTGAAAAATATCACAATCCAAACAGGTACTTCACTAAAGTGACTGAGAGGTAGATAGGCTATTGCTGAGACAATGGCCTTGCTATGTGAAAACTCATAGAAGGTGAACAAGTGAACAAGAACTTTGACCTCACAATCAAACAGAAAACATCACCATCTCAACCAATGGAGAATTTTAAGGCAGGCACTAGAAAGACACACGGAAATAAAGCAGAGGTTTCCAAGTGGGCATATTTATTTTTCTGCCACTGGCCCTGCCGGAGAGGAATTCTTCTCTGTGCCCATAAAGACAAGAAACACAGAGAAAAGCTAAGCCAGGTTGAAAGCATCATTTAAAAAATGAGTGGATCATCAAAAACAAAAGGGTTGTCAAAAGTCTGAGCCACTGTCAGCGGGAAAGCTATTTCTGAAAAGTCAGAATTGCCAAATTCAGCCCACAACACTGGGTTAAGTGGTCATGGTACTTGCAGAAGTCAAGTTAAGTGCCAAAGAGATAATGACAGCTCATAGCACTAGCAGCAGGGTTTAGATTTTAGAGTTACTACTTCCAGAGAAATTTTTACAGGTCAAAAAAAAAAAAAGAAAAAGGAAAAAAAAATTGAAAACAAAGGAAAAAAATAAAAAAGGAAAAAATTTGAAAGGAAAAAATAAAGCAGAGAAAAGAAAACAGAAGAAGAAAAAAGAAAAGCAGAAGTATTTTATGAGCAAGAAGCTGTGTGGGGCCTGAGTTGGTGGCCAGGATTAAAGCATGACACAAATGTATAAACAAGTCAGCTAATCAACCCTAACAGGTGTTTTGATTTTTAAATTTACATCTCCAACAAATATGACAGAGGGAAAAGTGATGCAGTCTCCTTGAACAAGGCACAATGATCTTACATAAAGAAACTGAAAATGACTTTCAGGACTTTTTACTTGGTGAGAACAACATGTGTGAAAGAAGAAGCAGGACCAGGACACTGCACTCTTGTGTGTCACTCCTGTCTCACGCAAAACAGGAGGGAACCCAAAGAGTCTCTGTGACAGCTTGTCTGCTTGAAATGCTTTTAGCCACAAGGAACGGAGGCAATTTTGCCCGAAATTTTCTCAGCTCATTAGGAAGCATTTCCTACCATGCAAGTGATTATGTGAAGGTGCATGAGAAAGAAACTGGTTCCTGATTTCAGCCAGCTTTCCATCCCCCTCTTCACTGCTTACACGCCTGTACCTCCGTAGCACTGTCTAGAAGCTACTGTAACCTCCATGGCATGAATCAAGAGCATAAAATGGTTTAATCAGAAAATAATCCTTGCTTTTTCTTTTTTTTTTTTTTTCCTTTTAAAGCAAGAATTCTGGTACTATATAGTCAATGCTTGCCATGAAATACCATCATAAAACCTTAGAACAGCCGTTGGTAATGTTACTACTGTAAGACCATGTTTCAGTTAGTTTAAATACACATTGAAATAAATGAAATCGGTTTTGGTTTTTTCCTCCCTTTCAGCCTGATCCAAAATATGTTAAACTGATAGAAGAAGGCCAGGAGTGTTGCAAAGGCTCGGGCTCAATACATTGCCTCTACAGAGCACATGAAGGAGCAGCCATACTTTCTGGAGATATTCAAGGCACGGATACTTTTGGAAAAATAGGGCTGGCAAACTGGTATCTCATAAAGTCTGGGAAGCCACAAGGGAAATACTCTATGTGTACAGCTCAACAGGACGTAGGACTCTATGACATTTTCCAGTTCTTCTGCACACTTGGGCTTCACAAAACTTAAGACTCAGTTTCTCTCCCCATGAACTGCTCAGCAAGGTTAAAAGGGATTCAACATCCAGTAAGTGAAACAATTCGTCATTATGCTGTCAACAGTAGAATCCAAAAGAGATGTTATTAAAAAAGAGAGCAAGAGTAAAAAAGCTGGTTCTTGAGTCTGTTGGATGTCAGCATATTGCTTCAGAGTCCAAGGCAGCATTACAAACATCCAACTTTGAACACTTCTAATAAGTTAATTAAAGAAGTATTACATTCCTATTCATAAAATCTTCCTTCTTCCAGAACGGACATTGATTGATGTTCTTAATAAATAAAAGATCATCAACTTTTATTCTATGATAAATCTTTCAAATTGCCATGTGTTTGTACTTTCCTGCTCTACCCACTGCATCTCCTCCAACTGCTATGAGCTATTAGCAAAATTTCCAGAATGAAAACATGGAACTGTTCTTGTTCCTTCCCAAATGCCAGAACTGACAAAATAGAAACAGAAAGTGACATTTTCAAGTTTTCACCTGATCCCATCATCCTTGCTGAAAACAAGTGTCCAAATAATAAAGCACAGCACACTGCTCCTACCTGAGTTAACCTAATTTTTACTTTGACTGAAGTGAGAGGAGACCTTTCATATGCCAGTCCACAATCTATAACCATAGTGAATGTCTCTATACTTCTCACTTCTCATCTGTAACTTCACTTGGGGTAGGAGTGAATGGTGGATGGAGCAATGGCTATGACAAAAACCCCAAAACCAGCTCCAATGAACAGGCCATAAACCAACAAAAAAAACCCCAATCCCATAACCCAAAGAAGTCCTGAACTGTACATCATAGTTTAATTAATATCTGGCCATGATAAGCAGTCCACAATTGTTTACAGGACCATATTAAAGAGCAGAATGTGTAAGTTTGTTATTTCCACACAGCCACATGCCTACAGTTGGGGCAGGTCATGATTCTTTCGTGCAAAAACCTTGTGAAGCAGTAGTCTAAAGCAGACAGCTTTACAGAGAACTATGTTGCAAATACATTTAATTTTTCAAAATATTCTTCAGCTTTGTACCCAGAGATACAAAGCTAAAACAAACAGCTTTACAGTCCTTCAGGAGGACTCAGTTAGACTAAGACAAAAATAAAAAAGCAGCAATGAGTTTAAATGTGATAAGGCAAAGCATTGATTTTCAGTCCACTACATTGCTCCTTTCAAAGGCATCCACAACAATCCTTGCATTGGCGACATGGGGAGATAAGGCTCCTGTATTTTCCTTGACTGAAAATAGTTGATGCAAAAATTCTCTTTTCAGGGTTCCTTACCTCCAGTATAACTATCTTACCATAGTACCAGTAAGAAGTCCTATCCAAAGTAGATTGCCTGCAATAGTTCATAGTTCTGATTTCCTTTCCTGTTTAACAACCAAGCTTTAACAGCTGGCTGGACTTTGATATTTCTGTCCCTGCAGTAAAGTTTCTGAGAGTTTGGCCAAGACCTTGCTGCAACAATAGAATCACAGTAATAGCAATAAATATACATTATAGTGTTAGACAATTAATGATATGGTAATCTGCTTTAAACTATTGTTTAAGGATAATTCTGACACTGCTGACACTCCCTATCAACAACTGCTTGAAGTAAAGCTGGGAAAGACACAAATGCGGATGTGGGGGAAGGTGGTGAGCAGAGAAATCTCCTTTCCCACCACTGAAACTACTGAAACAAGTAAACAAAGCCACCACCAGTAAGTGAACTCTGACAGCTTTTTTCACCTAACATCTCAGTAACACAGAAACGTGGAGGCAGGTAGGTGGTGAGGCCTAAGATGGATACACCCAGTATCCATCTATCAGTGGTGTCTCATCCAAACCAAAGAGAAGGAAAAGGCAAGCGGGTTCACACCCTAAATGGAGAGAAATGGAAACACTCCTGAGCAAATGAAAAGGAGACAGTGGTACTAAGACTAATGGTATTGGTTATATTCTACCTACCTATTCTCCTGAATCACAGAATATCCTGAGTAGGAAGGGACCCCCAAGGATCCTCAAATCCAACTCTTCAATGGCTGATACAAACCCATAGTCTTGGTGTTAGTAGCACCATGCTCTACCCCACTGAGCTAGTCTCAGCAGTCAAATGGTGTTTGTCCCCAAATTTAGGGCCATTCCACTTCAAAGATCCTACTGTTTGAATGGGGCCCTTGAACAGTCAAAAGGGAAAGCTTGTCCCCTAAATATTCTTAGACAGTACAAAGGCATGGACATTCAATTTTCCCTTGGTGAGATAACTAGTTTGCCAAAAGGGAACCTCAGGCTACAGATGTGGCTGCTGTGATTTCCAACACCGTGTGACAGAAAGGCAATAGGAGAAGACAGCCTTATGCAGACCTTTGCAAAACAGGACAAGAGAAAGAGGCTGGAGGCCTCAATTCTTGCTTTGATGCAAACAAAAGCATTTTTTATTATCCAGCCTACAATAAAAATGAAATTAAAACATCAAATAATAATTCCCACAAAGGTCACAGCAGCATTCAACACACTTGGAAACAAAAGCCAAATGAGAGGTTCACCCTGAGATTCCCAGATGATGGGGCAGAGTGCACTGTCAGCAGACACCAAACTGGGAGAGTGACTGAATCACCAGAGGTTGTGCTGCCTTGCAGAGGGACCTCCACAGGCTGAAGAAATGGGCTGACAGGCACCTCATGAACAACACAGTACTACACAAACAGCTACAGAAAAAAAATTCATTATCAAGATTATGCTGTGGAGAGGAAAATATTTTGTTGTCATATGTTCAAAAGCAAAGAAACAATAAAAGTCCTTGTAACTTGCTCTTCTAACTCCTTTTTGTGCTCAGCCCAAGTTGCTTCAAGTGCATCTCAGCAGCATGGGGGTAGATACTGAAATCTGCAGAGGCCTACTGCACAGGCACAGAAACACCCAAGCATTCTGCAAGGTGTAAAAGTGCTAGTAAAGATTTTCAGTGGGATCTTGCAACATCTTGCAAAAAGAGATTTCGTGCTCTAACAAAAGTTTGCACCAGGTCAGCAGTTAGGTTTATTTTTCAATGGGCTTAAAATCTCTGTTGCCATTTGCCGCTATGACTGCATATCACATGAGACAGAAAAAACCAGAAAAAATACTGAGTTTATAAAGCTCTGGTGAGGATGGATTCCACTATACCCAAGGTAGGAGCTGCCCTTTGATACACTGGGTGTGCTTCTTGGTTGATTTCTTTGCCTCAGTCCCTTGAGAATCAGCAGGCACCTCCTGTATTTAAGACTGAAAGCAGCACAGCTTTCAGAAGAAACCCATGGAAAAAATTCAGAATTACTGAGCCATTTTGGAACACCCAGCACTGCAGCCACTATGCCAAGGCTGTGGGCACAACAGTCACCAGGAGAAAGGCACATCTGAGAGCCAGCACACACTTATGATGCCTCTGATATGGCCAGTTTACTTCTGCTGTGCTTTCATAAAGCCTTTTCAGTACTTAGTGTAAAATCTTACTCTTTATAGCTCCTTCCAGGGAGAATTTTTTAAATCTCTGCCCCTTAATGAACTAAATTTTTATCATCACAGACTTGTTTGTGCTCCAAGTTACATGAGGTTTGAAATCAGAACCCAGGAGAAATTAAATTCAGCTTCAAAACTACATGAACTTGAACATTACTGAAATTAAGGTGGTCATTTCAGGCACTGAACAACACAGTTTAATGACTGCTATGCAGGCAAGACTTTTATATGGGAACATTAGCAATATTAGGAATATTTATACTAAGTCCACTCCCTTAAAAAACAAAAATATCACACACACATGTGGTCATTGCCACTTATGGTGAAAGCCTTATAACTCCTGCTGCAATAGGTGCATTTCCTATACATCCAATAGCACTTCACAGAATAAGCATGAAGTGCACAGTAGCACATAAACCTTTCCATCTCCTTGTCCACCAAAGATTTATCAATACTAGACCTTCAGTTATTGCTGCTCATTCTGAAGCTGCAAAGGAGAAGGGAGAAAAGGACTAGGTTAAACCTGAGTTTATTGTTTCTAGGAAATAAGATGCTGGAAACTAAAAGATGAGAATGCATAAAAGGTAGCCCAAAAATTGCAGCTTGCAACTTACAATGGGTTTTCAGCCAAATTCCAGCCAAAACCTCATTTTTTATACCATCAACGAGAAGAGAGAGTGCCCTGGGAGTGGAATTTCTACCTCTTCTTGTGGGGCAAGCCTGTTCTGGCAGCAGATGCATTTGTTTCATAGAGAGGGTCAGAGAAAGAGAGGAACAAGTCTTGGTTGAAAGGCATTCAGCCTTTCAGCATTTAGCCTATATAAGCTGATCCCAGAAAAGCTACAGGTTCCACATGGGACAGGAAAAGAAGGGGAAACTTCCAGATTCTACTTCAGGACATGACCATAAATATACTGCTTAGCCTTAGACTAACCAACTTGTGTGTTGACAGCCACCACCTGGAAGTTGGATAACAGTCCACAGTTAGTGTACCTCACAAATACAGTGAGACGTAATCGTTAACATTTGCAAAGCACATAGATAAAGTTCAGATGAAAAGGTTCACTACCACTGAGTACACAGAGATGGAGGGAAGAGATAACACATTACCTGTATTTGTTGAATGGTGCAATATAATTCAATTCTACAACCATAAGCAAATACAGCTATGCACACGTGCATGCACACACATTCTCCTTCAGCCCACATGCTATCAGCTATTTGTGTAACACAAGTATGTGATACTGGAAACCCTGCTGCACTCACAGCCTAATTCCATCTTTGCAGTATGCATGAATATGGGCAGTGTGTCTGGTAAACATCTTAAAATACACATAGTGGGGAAAAAGACTTAGATTCTGCACATTTTCCCTTCTGTTGCAATAGAGGCAGTAGATAGAAGGCCTGGTGAACAAAAATATCTGTATGTGTGTATAAAGAAAACAGAAAAAAAAAACTTTAATACATCCTTTATACCTTTTTCTTTTTTGCTAACGTATCAGTTGTTCCCTGTGTTGTGTCACCAAATGGCACAAGCACAGCTCTCGTCACCAGGTGCTGTGCTGCTATCTATGACGTCTGCAGAAATGCTGGGGTCCCCCTCAGAACAAATCTGTGACAGTAGATAAAAAACTGGCCTAGAAGCCCAGTCACACTGAAGGCAGTCACAGCTGATGAATCATGAAGAATCACGCAGAGAGAGGAGCAGGAGGCAGGAGCAAGCAGCTTGTATTCCCTGCACAGCTCTCACGACCTCTTCACCTACTGCACAGTGGCTGTGCTTAAAGCAAAGGGCACCTGGCACCCTCCCAGCCACGTAACCCACAGCACAGGCAGCTATTTCCTTGTAGTCAGGGCCCACTGCCTGGCAAACATACGTGACATATTCCTACAGAATTACAGGATGGGGAAATGACTACATGAAGAAGAAAGACCCCTCTTGTACTTTAATGGCATGCAGTCTAAGGAGACAAATCTGGAAACAGTTTACTACTGTGAGAAATTAGTTGAGAATCCAGCCCCAGGTGTTGCGCTCTCCCTATCTTCCTGAAACAAACTTTAAAATAATATAGAAGGGAGAAAAGAAAAAAAAAGAAATCTTACAGTACTGACAACAATGTAAAAACTTTTGTATCAATTTTCCCTGCTCATGTTCTTATTTGAGAATTATTCATGAAAATTATTACTTTTTTATTATAACAGAGAGAACTGACTCTCAGCTTTCCCTCAGCTGTACATTATTACTTGAGAGCAAATGCAGTGTATCTAAGTCTGCTATAAGGTCAACTTGCCTTTGTTTGCTTGCTTATTTGTTTTTCATACATCCTTTATGCAAATGAAACAAGAAAAACCCCCCAAGCATACCCAGGCTTTTAACAATTATATTTCCTTCATTATCTGAAAAGCTCATGCATGATTTGGAAGAATTGACCCCAAACATTAAAATTAGGTGTTTTAAAACAACTCTGTACATCTACAAAGAATTCATTTAAATCAAGATTGAGGAGTGTGATGATCTGTTCTAATCCATCACTTGACTCAGACCTTCTTATCTCCCTGGATCAGTTTCCCCCTAAAAAGCTGCAGTTGAATGAGAACATTGTTCTCCCACTCCATGAGATTATGAATCCTCTTGAGGGGCCTGATTTTGCCTGGGTATTCCCAGTAAAAAGCATCCTCCAAGACGAGCCACACAAAGAAAATGCACTCGGCACAAAGCCAAAGCTTTTGACAGATGCATGGTGTTTCCATGAAAACATGAACCAAGGAATTTGCAAAGGTTGAGACATGTAAATTCAGGCACCTTCAGGTGCTCTGAATGGAGCTGCAGAAGACCCAGCCCAGGCAGACACCAGAACCTGGAGAGAACCGCCCTGCACAGCCCTCAGAAGCCACTCCAGGATTGTCACACTCTCCTCATTGACTGCCCAAGTCTTTACTGTCTGTGACCACGGCTCAGGCACACAACACCCACCAAGGCCCAATTTCATGTCTCAGGCCTGAGCTGAAATCTGTACGTTCTACAGAAACAGAACACTGTGAGCATTTCAGTCGCTTGAATCACAGGAAATAAAACATGCTTTAAGCAACACCTTGATAAACTAGAGTGCATTCTTCAAGGCTGATCTAAAGAGCAGACTTTCAACTATTAGTATTAGTTCCTGCCAGTCCTTACCAGAAGCCATTGCAAGAGTTTTCTCTTTTCTCATGTTATTCAGGTGCTGCAAAAAAAGGGGATAAAAGACAGGTCATGCTAAAGAAATAGTATTCTGTGTGAGAAATAAAAACAAGAGAAAAAAATAAAGAAGAAGAGAAATGAAGATAATGAAAGAGAAACAGAAATATAGAAATAATAGAGAAAGAAAAACAAAAACAGAAAAACAGAGGAACAGAAAAACGAAGAACAGAAAAAGAGGAGGAAAAAAAAAAACCAGAAAAGAGAAACCAGAAAGCAGAATTGTTGGTAGAACAACAGACACCTCACCTGAGGAGTATCTTCATCTCCAGCACATTTTTCACATCCAAATCCCTTTCCTCCAGGCAAAGCCTGCAAGAGCTCCTAGTGCTTATTACTAGTGTAATAAGAGTCCATGCAGGTATCTGGAAGCTGCTATAAAAATGGCATTTTTTTGGCGCCATGATATACACTGTAGTTCAGAAAGAATTTTATTGGGAAGCAAAAACTTTCTAGGTAGAGTTTGTGTCAGATACCACTCTCTTGTACAAGAAAAATCTCACACAAGCCATTAGAGGGACTCCCTAAACTCACAAGAACTTCTCTGCTACATCATTGCTAAAACCCTTTTATTTCAAACATACATTGTTTGTGTGTGAATTTGTTGGCCTTCTACAATTAATGAAGTTTTTTTCTCAAGGTTAGACACCTGAAACACTACAAAAATAGTCCTTTCCCTCTTGGCATTTCTGAGGTCTGCCACAGCTAGAGTCTTGACAGGAAGGATGCATTTTGTATGCCTCAACATCTCACTTGACCAGTGTCCAGCACATCAGGCAATACAGAGAGAAAACATTTCCCTTCAGTTTAAGTAGCAGGCACTTCAGCGGAGTTTTACAAACTCTTCTTGGAGTAAAAATGGATGGAATATATCCCAAGATCATTTGATACCTTAATTGACAGTTCCTGTTACTACAAAGTAAGTGTCTCTGTGGTGACATCCTGCAAGTCAAGGATTAAGGGCTTAAGTTACTTTATTCCAGTGTAAATCTTTTACCTTTATATTTAGAATATGATCTAACAAACCGGTGTTCTGTTCTGACTTGTCTTTATATCAGAGCTAGCAATTCTTTGGGCAAGGAGGAGAGTTCAGGCTGCCAAGGGGCTGCAGAATATCATTTCAATTGCAGAATAATCAATGAACACAATCAAGTTGAACACTGTCAAAAGAGCTCAGAGTGTCTTTTTATATTATTAAAAAAAAAAAAAAGAAAGGGGGGGCAGGCATGGGGACAAAAATGGACACATCTGAAGTTCAAAAGTGTTCATTTTAAAATATCCAGCTAAAATATCCTATTGCCACCTACAAATGATGCTAACCACAGGGTGGGGGACAGGGAATTCAGCTAAAAAACATAAAGTAGGAAGGTATCATCAAGATTTATAAAACAAGCTAAATTAGGAAATTTAGTATTTTTTTTGTCAACGCTGTTCTATGAAAGGTTGCACAATCAGTCCTTATACGGAAATTCCATTCAACAATACTGTCAGATTAGTCACTAAAAACAACCTCTATCCTTGAGGAACAAAATTAACAAAGGTTCTACAATTGACTGAGGTCTCCCACTTTACTTACGTTTTTATTTCAATATACAGTGCAGGAAAGTTATATATTCCTCAAATGCCTTGACACAATAACAGCAAGTCCTGAAGGTAGTGCAGTATTATTCAAATTCTAAATTCTTTTCTCCATTTGAATGTGAAAAAATTTGCAAGTTTTGCTTATCCCTCTATTTTTTAAGAAGTTACTGAAGTTGGGGATAATGAATGATGAAGGAGAAAAGACAAAATGCTTAGAGTTATTAAAGGAAACTGTTTTGGAGGATGGTTCATTTGTCTTTGAGATATAACAAATACTTCACTAGAATCCTTTGTTAAAGTTTTATTTCTTACACTAAATAGCTGCAATACATCTCCTTGAACTTACATATCTATATGCTAAATATTGTTTATTACTGGAAACTCTGATGTGCTGCATTATGTTCACTAGAACCTGGGAATTCAACCCTGTTTTGGTGCAAGTTAAAGGAGTTAACAAGCACAGAAATGACAAAATGTGATTAGAGCTGAATTTGTGTTTGGCATAACAAAAAAAGGCCACAAAGTTGGGCATCTGAGCTAGAAAATGCCAGCTTTCTGTAACACATTTTAGCCTTAATAAAGCTGTTCTACCTCAGCAATTTAGTGTTCTCAGCTCCAGAAGAGTGGTACACTGATCATTCTTCACTTTTGTTTATGAATATTACATATAACCAGTGATGATGCCTAAACAAACTGTGACAATAAAACCACAACTTGAAAGCAGTCAAGCTCTTTGGCATGGTGGAAACATCAATCCTCTTGAAATTTCAGGAGAATGAGATTTTCAACGGTACATTTTGAAAAAAAAAAGGCAAATTAGTAAATTTACAATAATTTTACATTTGATAACAAATTAGGTTCCCACCTTGAAAGGCCTGATGCTTCTACAGCTATTTCTCACATTACATAAGCTTTCTTTTAAACCAGAGGATAGTTTCAGCAGGTCCTTTAAGGCCCTTTAGTGCATCATGTAAAGCCCTTAAGAATTATCATCAGTTTAGAGAATGAATTATCAGTAGAATTTAAACAGAATTAAAACCTACATCTTTCCTTGCCTGTGTAGCTTCAAATGTCTACAGTTCTTGTTTCAGACACAAAAGAAATACTTATCAATTACTCTAGTTACCTAAATAATTGATTATATATAGACAGCACATAAAAGTACATTAACTTTGTATAAATCAAGATTTTATGGTTTATTGTGGCTTTTTACAATTTTTGTGGGGGATTTTTTTGGTGTAGCTTGACCTGAAATCATTAAGACATATCTACATCACTTTTTTCAAGATTCTTTTATCGCACAGTGATCAATTTTTTACATTCATTTTCTGTAGATCTCTCCATTCCAGTTTTCCAGAGTTCATGAGTACTGACATTATTGAGGAAGTACAAGTTCAAACACACCTATACAAACAAGACAAACTAGACAAAATATTGCAGATAAGGCTATTTTTTTCTTTTTTTTTTATATATATAAATTTGTTTCAACCAGGCACAGAGAACTTTGGAACACAATATTGAAAGCCACCTATGCAGCTCATTTTGCAAATTTCCCAGTGAAGCACTCGCCCCTACAGCTTCAACAACGTATACAGTGATCTTTTATTTCCTCAGCACTTCAAGCGAATCATCCCCAAACACAGTGGTTCTAAAACCGTACATATTTACCAGAGTCAGACTATAGATGGGCTAATTAAGTGGCACCACGTTCTCTTGAGCTGTGTGCTTTACCCCAAGACAGAGCTGGCTGCTCCGAGGCCAGGCTCACTCACAGCAGTGACAAACACGCACAGCTGAGCCGAGAGCAGGCGATGGCTGGCACGGAGGCACAGCCTGGGCCACAACAGGGAAAGGTGCTGGCCACAGCAACCAGAGAACCAGGACTCGCACACGTAACTTAAGAAAAACTGCATTGTCAAGCTGTACTTTTACATGAAGTTCAAGCACAAACTTTTTCCCAATATTCCCCATTTGCAAGAAAGGTCTGAAGGACACACCCCCAAACTTTAAAGGTGTTTAATTCTGCACATTCAATTCCACATTAAATCACAAAATAAACACTTGTTTTTCACCTGTTAATTTAACAAAAAACCCTTAGAACTTAAGATTAGCAAATACATTCCAAATCTACAGCCTCATGTAACATTACTAATTATAGGTGTCATTAAAGAAATGCTCTCAAAACATACATACAATAGATACTGTGAGTAAAGGACACAGTGAACACATTATTTCATTCCCTCTAACACATACCTAGTGATTATGGGCAGTGTTTTAATGCTGATATTAAAAATGACATGATTCTTATTCTTCCAGTCCTGTTTTACTTGTAAGAAGAATTACAATTTCAAAAGTGCACATACAACTGTGAGAACTGTGGAAGGGAGGACTGTGAAGAGTACAAATTAGTGCTTGTTCCACATAGGTGCTGCTATAGGTCCCTGTGGAGCCCTTTCAACGGTCACAAATTCTTCAGGGTTGTCAAAAGCTTCGTAGTGGACTAACAAGTCTTGAATAGCACACTCCTCAATCTGGAAGGAAAAAAAGAGCATGTATGTCAGTGTCAGGTCTTCATTTACACAATAGGCATGGTTATGAACTGGCTTTACATGTCCTGAATGCATCAGACCTCCTAATCAAGAAGGAATAGTAGATGATGCATTCTTCAGACAACTTGAAGAAACCTCATGTTTTCAAGCCCTGCTCCTCCTAGGAAACTTGAGGCACCTTGATATCTGCTGGAAAGGCAAGAGAGCTGGACACAAGCACTCTAAGATGCTTCCCCATTGGTGAAAAATTCTTAACACAGATGATGAAGGAGGTGACCAAGGGAGACACATACTCCCCAAAAAAAAGGACTGGTCAGGGATGTGAAGGTTGAGGGTAGCCTTGGCTGCAATGACAATGAGATGCTAGAGTTCAGGATCCTGAAAGCTGGGACCAAGAGAAATAGCAAACAACTTGGGACTTCAGAAGAGAAGATTATGACAGCATCTGCTTAGAAAAATTCATGGGATTTGGCTCCAGAAAGAAGAAAGGTCCAGGACTGGACCTCTTGATTTTAAAGATCACCTCTGTCAAGCTCAAGAACAGACCATGCCAATGAGATTCCTAGCCAAGTAAGATTGGCAGGAGGACTGCACAGCTGAAAAGAAGAGCTCCTGACAAAACTCAAACAAAAAGGAAGCACACAAGACGTGGAAGCAGAAAAAAGTGACACAGAAGGAAAACAGAGACACTGTGTGATCACACAGGACAAGAATTAAGAAAGTCAAAGCCTATCCGTGGTGAAATCTGGCAAGGAACATGAAGGGCAGCAAAACAGGCTTCTACATCAGCAAAAAAACACAACATGGATCCACTACTGAATGAAAAAGACATGGAAAAGGCTGGGGACCTTCATCTTGGTCTTAAGTGTGAAGATCATGTCTCCAGCAATGGCAGGGCCTGGAGATCAGAGCCGGCCAAAATGACTGCAAGACTGCATGACTCTCAAAAAAACCTTTGAAAAATTGTTGCAATAAGGATTGATTCCTGAGGACTAGAAGGAATCAAATGTCCTTCCTACCTTCAAGAAGGGCAAGAGAATCTGAGTGACCACTAGGTGATCCCTGGGATAATGGTACAGCTTAAATATTAACTAAGAGTTTAAGAGGACAAGCTTAAGAACAGACCTCATAAATGCTATGTGAGACAGACTGAAAACTGGCAGAACTGGTGATCTCAAAGGGTTGTGACCAGTGGCACAAAGTCCACCTAGAGGCCAGTAACTAGCACCAACACTGAGACTAGGGCCAGTACTGTTTAACATCTTCATCAATTACCCATAGGAAGAGACACAGTGCACCCTCAAAAAGGTTACAAGCAGTAGAGAACTGCAAGGAGTGGCTGATATACCAGATGGTTGTACTGCTGAAAAAATGGGCTACAAGGAGTATCATGAAGTTCAAGAAAGGGAAATGCAAAGTCCAGCTCCTGGGAAGAAAAACCCCAGACATCAGTACACACTGGGAGTTGACAAGTTGGAAAGCAGCCTAGCATAAAAGGAGCTGGGGTCCCGGTGGACAATTTAACCTTTTAGCCAGCAGGGCACCCATATGGCAAAGAAGGGTGACAGCCTCCTGTGCTCTATGAGGGACAGCACTGTCAGAATAATAAGACAGATGACACTTCCACTCTACCCAGCACTGGTAAGACACACTTGAAGTGCTGGGTCCACTTCTTGACCTCCCAGTACAAGAGAAACATGGATATAATGAACAGTCCAGTGACATAGCATAAAAGTGATTAAGAGCCCAGTGCATCTGACACTGCGGGGTTGCCAAGCACACTGCACTTGTTTAACGTGGATAAAAGAAGGCTTAGGGTGATCTTATCCAAGCGTATAAATACCTGCTAGGAGAGAATAAAGAACAACTAACCCAGGCTCTTCTTCTTGGTGGTATTCACAGACAGGAGAAGAGGCAATGGGCACAGATTGAAAAACAGAAAATTGCACTTAAAAACCTTTTCTGATGTGAGGGTGGTCCCTGGAACAGGTTTTCTGGAGAGGCCATTAGTCTTCATCCTTGCAAATAATCAAACGCTGCTGGGCTTTGAGAAACATGCTCTAAACTGACCCTGCTCTGAGCAGGGCTTTGGATTAGACAATTTCCAGAGGTTCATTCCAAACTCAATCATTATCTGATGCTGCAAATACATTTATCACGGACTCAGATATTTTGACTTTAATAGAGGCCTACCTCATCAAACAGCAGTGTGAAGTTATTATTTAATGATATTTAATATCATTATGTAAATGACATGTACTAATACATAATTAATACTAATAACTGATCTCTGAAAGAGCCATTGGAAACTCCACGTGTTCCTTTAGAGCAGCAGTAACTTAGCACTTTACCTGTATTAATGCCAAAGGTTTTTCTCTGCTCCTAATAAGAGCAGCTTCTTGCTGGAGCTCTTCCTCTACAATAGCTGAGAACATGACAGGTGCTACCACAGGAGAGCTGGCTGGTGATGCTGCTGACCAAGGACTGCAAAAAAAAGAAAAAACAAAAAAAACCAAACGACATTATGAGGCAACATCAAGGTCAGCACAACACACAGTGAAAAAGTTCCAGAACCTAAGCCACTACCAAACTTACTTATGACTCTCCAGCTGTGGAGAAGCCAGAACATGGTCTTCCAGACCTGGGTTACTTCTAGTGTTCCACCTGAAGAGAGGTAGGAAAGAAAAGTAGAAGGCACTGGCAGAGCATTTTCCTACATCATATTGTGAAGTACAAAATTGCAGTAGGAAATTACAACAAATGTGTAGGGTTTTTACAGAGGAAAGGCATTAGGATATAATGCGAAACTTGTTTTTAAGTGTGACTGAAAAAGACACTGATTCTTGTTTCTAACTACCAGACCCTAACGGAATTTCACCTTGGGCATTAATTCTGGAATTTCCCGACATTTGAAGATTTGAAAAAAATAGTTTCATTTACAGTTATTAAAAAAAAAAGGCTCTTTTGCTTTTTTTACATGTAAATTAGCCAACTGAGTTATGCACTAACAGCACCACCTATAAAAGTTTGCAATTAATATGAAAGAACAAAAAAATCAAGATAAAAAGATAAAGATTCAAGATAGAAAAATTGAACTGTCCTACATTCAAAATAAATGTTTCATGCAAAAGAGCCAGTTCTACAATCTCACTAGAGTAAATTCTTTGAGTGTAAATCCAGAAATTATGGACTTTCAGTACATATCCTGTAACCACCTCTCACATTCACAAGAGCAGCAAAAAACTAAAATTAACAGAATAGAAAAAAAATCTTGACATATTTATATAGTTCCTGACAGGAAGATATTTTATTCAGTTGCAAAATGTTAACCTGTCAACAAAAAGTTCGCATTTGTTACACTGTATTCATTAAGAAGCAAGTGTATTTGTCAGAAAAATCCTACACCAGTAGGAAGAAAGGGCCCTATTCTCAGGATTTAATACCTATCTTTGATAGGATAGTTTTGCAATTTCCAGAACCTTAAAAAAGTGTTACAACATACTGTGACATTCTGGCAAACATTTGTTGAATTATTCTATGGCACTGCAAACAACTCTAAGGGTGTTGCTGGTTCAATAAATCACTCTCTATTTTCTTTAACGCTTTGGTAATCCTTTGTAAGTGACCACAAGCTCTTGGATAAGACAGAAAAAAATCTATAGAAAGTTAAAAGAATTCCAGTAACTACCAAGTTCTCTGTCTGAAATATTTTCCCTAGAACACAAGTCCAAGGATAACAAAAACCATGATTCCTACCACTAAGTAGTAAGGGCAAAATCTCAAAAAATCTGAAATCTAACATCCATCATCAAAAACAGATTTAAATTAATCATATTGAGCTTTTTGTCCCAAAACATAATTTTTTCCACAAAACAAACAATGCACATTGCCAGGTACATCCTTGTACTCAGTCTGAAAAATATGGACTGAGTAAATGGACTAGGAGATGGGTGGAAAATGGTCTGGAAATGGATTAGCTGTACAAAGTCCAACTGGAAACCAAGTACTAGTGGGGGTCCTCAGGGACTGGTATTGGAACCAGTCCTGTTAAGCATCTTTGGTAGAACGGAATGGAACAGAACAGACCCACAGCTGGCTGTAGAGAGGGTGGGGACAGTGCACACTCTGGATGCCAGGCTGCCTTTCAGAAGCCCTCAAGATGCTGGAGAAATGGGCAACTGAGAACCAATGAATTTCAAAGGCAAGTGCAAAGTCCTGTATTCGGAGAACAGTTCCACAAGGCAGTAAAGGCTGGGACTGACTGGCTAGAAAGCAGCAAAGAGAAAGCAGAACCTGCAGAGTCCTGGCTGACAAGTGGAAGATGTTACCAGCCAGTGCCTCTGCAGCAGAGACAGCCAACTGCATGCTGGGCTGTGCTAGCAATACTGTAGCAAGGCAGGCAGAGGAGGTGATTCCTCTCCTTTATGTTGTATTTCTTAATCTACATACAGAGTATCATTCTCAATTTTGGGCTCCTCAATACAAGGATGCTGTCAGGTTGGAACAAGTCCAGGATTAGGAAGAATGTGTTTTGTTAATCCTAAAGGGAGGCAGCAAAGGGGAGGTCTCATTACTGTCTTCAACTACTTTACTGCAGGATAGAGAAAAGACGAAGCAAAAATCTTGTTAGAGGTGCACAATGACAGATTAGAGGCAACATACACAAGAGGCAAAATAGTAAATCCCAGACAGATAAAAGGAAAAATAAAAGTACCATTCAGAGATGATCATCCACTGAAACGTTGCCCAAAAGTCTGGGGTATCCTCACACTTGGAAGCAGTCACAACCCAACCAGACCAGGTCCTGAGTAACATGATCTAGTTTCACTTACTTTGGACAGGAGGCTAAACTACAGAATCAAAATTATTCTGTGATTTCAAAGCAGGGCACTATTTTTTAGCCACATCCAGCCCTGAGGTCCTCAGCACAAAAAAACATGGACCTTGCTACAAGTCCAGAGGATGCCACCAAGATGATTAGAGGTATGGAGCACCTCTCCATCCAGGGAAAAACTGAGAGAATTGGGTTTATTCAGCCTGGAAAAGAGAAGGCTTCAGAGTGAGTTAATTGTTGCCTTCCAGCACATGAAGGGACCCTGCAAGAAAGATGGAGGGGAACTTCTTACAAGCACACGTAATGTCAGGACAAGACTTCCAACTGAAAGAGTGCAGGTTTAGTTTAGATATTAGGAGGAACTTCTTCAATGTGAAGGTGGTGGGGCACTGGAACAGGTTCCCCAGGGAAGCTGTGGATGCCCCATCCCTGCAAGTGTCCAAGGCCAGGCTGGACGGAGCCCTGAGCAAACTGGTCTAGTGGGAGGTGTCCCTACCCCTGGCTGGAGGGCTGCAACGAGACAATCTCTAAGGTCCCTTCCAACCCAATGATAAACTAGCTTCCAGCTTTTACTGCACTTAAAGGTAACAGCATTGAAAAGCAGAACAGAGCCAAAGAAAAGGAAGACAAAGAGAAGATGAAGACAGCCTTCTGTGCTTTTATACTGACGTTATCTCTCAATTTTATCTATTTTTCCAACTGCTTTAGTAATAGTCACCTTACAACACATTTGACAGTACCTGATTTGACAGCTACACTCTTCTTTCCACTCCCAATGAAAAAAACTCACAGCACTACTATAAATGAACCCAACTGGATTGTTACACTTAACAAACCTGATGACTTCTATACAAACAAGCCAAAAAACCCAAATAAACAACTAAAAAAAATCACCTCATTAGGAATTTCCCAAAACTGGAATTAATAGTTCCAGCATCACAGCATATTCTAGTGATCAATTAAAAGGTAAGTAAATACCTATATCATCTCCCTCAATTAAAGCTGATGGGGCTTTAAAATGTATGAAGAAGTCCAGGTATTTTGAAGCTGTTTGTACACACGTACATCTGTATTTCTTGCTAACAAGACACTCAGTCCAGATATTAAATCAACTGCAGATATTTCAACATACTAAATTACTTCCTCATCTGGCATCAAAATGACTAGGAGAAATGGAATACACAAGAAATGTGAAGCTAGCATATACAGAAAAATGGAAAAAGAGCCACAAAAATATAGAACTTGGAAACCTGGAAGTCTTAAAAATTAAGACTGATGCAGACACATAAATGGTTCTGCATGGAAATAAACCAGCCAAGTGTCATCAGTACTGAACCAACCTGATTAATTCAGTTGGCTGAACTTGCCATGACTCTTGTGCAGCCACCAAAATGTCCCAGCCCTCAGCTCCCTTGTGTTTCTTGAGTATTTGTTCATGAGACGCCAGGTCAGGTTTGGTGCCTCCCTGATCTAGTAACTGCTCTCAGAAAAAGAACACAAAGCCTGGTCTCCCGCAGAACCCTCCTGGGTTTTGCTATACCATTTGAGTAATGAGCTACATATTAGCTCATTATTAGCCATGACAGAACTAGGCCATTCCCACACAAAGCTGCAAACACTTGTTTCCACTAAGACGCTTCACTGCTCCCTGGAGTAACACAGTGAAGACAACTCAGGCTGCCACAACTAAGTTAAGTCATGTCAGGCCTACGTTTTTAGCTTGGACTTATGAGCTACACATGCACAGCATAACTCCCAAGACTGAGGTGCCCCTGGAAACAACACAGCCACATCCACATACCCCAGCTATTGGGATGCTCTGCGTCTGGATTAAATGCAGTTCAAATCACCATAATTCAAGACATGGTTTACCTAAAAAAAAATTTCTGTATTGCAAAACTTGGAAGGTGAAAGTACATAAAAAAATGCTTCCATCACCATCTAAAATACCCTCATCGAGAGATCTAAGAAAATTATCAGTTTAATTAGTGCACAGTCTCCGAAAGAGAAAGACAAAGCAGGAACATTAAGTCATGCAAGTATCTTCAGTGTCCCATCACCAACTCTGACATCAACAGATGAGGATTGCTTATGCTCTACGCTTGTGTGATTTCCTTCCCTTAAAAAGGAAGGGGTGGGGATAATTAATCTTCACAGAAATAGCTCTTAAATTTCACAGGTAAAAATCAGAGCCTACTGTGACAAAACTGTACAGTCAAAAAATAAAATTACCTCAAACTAGAAACTCCACTCCAAAGTTTTACATGGAGGAACTAGTCACCTAGGCTCTTTACACCTACTAGAAAAAATAAGCATCTTCAGACACAATTCAAGAACAACCTGAAATAGCTTTGGAGGGGCCTTCTTTTCAAAGTGATCATACTCAATTTAGCCATCTACTAGGCTTCCACTAGCTTCATGTATCATCTTCAGACATTTAATGTATTAGACCTGGGTTCAGCTCAAATAGTCCACTTTGAGAGCATGCAGACTGGCCAGGCTGCAAAGACAAGACAGCGCAACGCAAAAGGAAAAGAAATTACTTTATAAAGATTACAGAGCTGTTGTGGCAAACCTAATAATAGCATCCAGTGCAAATTCTCTTATTACCAGCCCTTGGCATCTCCCATATGATGAAAAGTTTTATTACTGTCCCAGCAACAAAATGAACAATACCTGTTCTGCAGATTTGTGTTTCATGTCCCCACACCTCCACCCACCACAGTAACTTCAGCTTATCACTCTGCTCCTGAGGAATGCCTCCCCATCACACACACTCCAAATGCCTCCTACCTCTCTCCTCAGACACTATCCCACACACAATGTTCCTACACTTCTACCCTCATTTTATTCTTTACATAGCAGTAAAACATATACTACTGCTGTCCTAGAAAAACACCAGTTTTTATACAAGCTGAACAACCAAAAGCGAGGCCCAGCAGAACTTTCTTTTCCCCACAGAGGAGTCAGTTATTGGAGGACAATGGAACAGGAGTTCATAAGAAAAACAGCCAGATAATGACACAGCTCCTTGTGCACCAACAGCTCTGCAAACTTCTCCCTCAGCACAGCTGCATAAACTTGAGTCAGATTGCTCTAAAGTTGTGTTGTAAGAAGAGCTGTGTGAAGGATTACAGAAGCTCCCCCTCATTACTCAAGAGCTTAATTTAAGATCAGTCCCTCAGGCCCTTCTTAAGCTATGCTGCACCTATGGCCAAGCCCAGCTTTACTGTTCCTGACCCTGACTTGATTTGCAGGTTTGACGTCAACCTTGCCTGATCCCAATGCACCTGTCTGTGCTCACTGACTGTGGCTCATCCTGGTTTTTGTCACAGAGCCTGCCCTGCTAACCTCCCTCTGGCACACTGGGGCTGTGCATTTGCCAGGGAAGGCACCAGTCAGCCAGTTGTGTTGTCACACTTGGCTTCCCTACCACTGTGGGTCAGCTGGTCTGCAGCACTTCCAGATAGTAGGTGGTGAAGTCTGTAAGATTTTCAGGCTCTCTGTTTTGTAAATATATTTGAAACGTCCTAGCATTCAAAGTTACTGATGAGAGGGGGAGGAGATGCAGGTGGGTGGGCAGTTCAGTATACAGACCTTCAAGAATAAGGCTGAGATTCTTTCCTCAGCTTAGGCAGTTATTTCAACCCAGAACAGCAATTCTATTGGAGGTAGTAAGAGCATGCATGGCTAAAACATTTTGACCAAGGAGCAATATTGTCTAATTACTGAAGATATAATTCACATGTGCCTTATTTTTGTCCTTAGAACTGTAGCCTCACAGTAATTATAATACACAGATATAACCAGTGCATCAATGTTTCTGTAAGCCCACTTAACACACGAAAAACTGCACTTAAACAATTAAGTCATCTTATAAAAAAGCTCAGACTAGGAAATTCCAGAACTGTGTTTGAATAAGCTAGTTTTATCCACTCAGTTGTTACACAGAAATACTCCCCAGCAAAATGTTTCATGAATGCCATATCTGAATGCTTGTGAATTTCTAATTTCTACAGAGGTTAGAAAATACATGTTTATTATTTTGTACATACATATGCAAACAAACACATATAGACATATTTTGTTTGGAGCCTGACTTTTTTAATATATATAAATATATATATACACACATCCAACTATATGGATACAAACATTTTGAACCTGAAGCAACGTATTAGCAGTGGCATTAAATTGTTTAAGTCTTTAAGCTTTCTAAAGAGTATTTAATTCATTACTAACAGAACCATCAGAAGAATGCTCTTTTTAAACGACAATTTTATTCTTTCTTAATTCAGCAGAATTTAACAGGTCATTGTGCTTCTTGTATAATGGTTGATCAATTATAAAAAAAAGCATTCTTACCTTATGGTGTTTTGGACAGATGAATCATCAGATCCTTTATAGCCACATCTTTTAATACCAGTACCAGGTGAATTATTCACACTCATACATTTTTCTTCTTCCATCACAAGATCACGGAACGACTTTGGCAAAGCAGAATGTAATGAAGATGACCTTTTTAAAAACAAAAATGAAACAAAACCAATGCACCTGATACTTGCACTTTCCAGGACCCCCTATATTATTCCACGATTCAGATAGCAAAAAGGCCTTTCTACTTATATATACAAATAAAAATACATTTATTACTAAAAATACATTATTAATTAGGTTTTGTATATCACCATTATCCTGTTAGACCCCATCTGCTAAAGTAAGTAATTTTGGGTCATATAGATAAAGAACAGGAAATACATATCTATGAGAACAGAGGAAGCCAGTAGTTTTGAAATTTCATTAGAATGGAAAAAAAGAAATCAAACCCCATCCCTCCACCTAATTCCCCCCACCTCATCGTCTAATAAAGCAATTTTTTTTTCATAGATGGCTTGTCTTCGACAAGCTGTACCTTTTCTAACAGTGTTGGTCCTTGAAATCACAGTGCTCCAGGTACTGTTGATCTAACACAGGCAGTTTACTACCACAAAAGTCAAGTACAGCTGATCTTTTCTTCCCAAGATACTGAATGAGTTACTTGCATCTGCTGGAGGCTCTATAAATCCCTTAATCCAAAGTGAAGTTCAACAGAACTGATTTCCTTAATTTTCTTTTACTTGTCCAAGCACAAGTTACTGAATTAAAACCTACATATTATCTTCCAAAAAGAAACCAGTAAGAAAATATAGCAATTTAACATCTTAGGTATCATGAACACTTTCCAAACACAAAACCTTTTTATTTACAGAATTCAAGGAAGTTACCACTAGTCCTTCTCTTACCTATCAAGGCTTTGGAATTAATTCTTGATATATTTGCTTACATTTGACTTTACTAAGCATAGCAGTCCCATGTATTGCAAAATACACAAAAAACATTCTGAAAGAACAGCTCTGCTTATTATCTACTGAAAGAAACAAGAGACCATTTATAAACACTACTGAAGTAAAACAAGCTCTTAATACAATGCCGATTGTCTGTGCAACTGCCATAAGAAGAGCAGCACCTCAAGTCAAACACTTTCAAACTGCATCTACGTGGGACACAAGGTAACAAAGGTGAAGGAATTTTAAAAGTGCAAGATTGTATCTGAAACGTTACAACAAAAGCCTCTGAAATCTATCTCTGATGTCTGATGTTAGACCACCCTGGCTTAAGTTCGGATCTTTTTTTTTAATTTAAATATTGGATAAGCAGCATAGAAGACATAGAAAGCAATATGGGAACCTCTAGATGCAGGGGCTCAGAGTCATTCTGCACATTCTCTATTCCTACCAGCAGCTGGCACACAGTTGTTCAGGCAAGTGTTTGAGCAGACCCCCCCAAACCTATTACACTGAGTAGGGCACATGGTCCATGGGATCTCCTGTCACAGAAGCTGCTTCTGCTAGTACCATTTTAAGCAGCCTACTTTGATTTGATTTACCCATTTCCAGGAAAATTCTGTACTGCAAACAACATCTCCCCAAAAAAATCAACTGTGTCATTCTCAGTTTGTGAACCTACCCAAAACAATTATTTGTGGCTTAAAATGATTTCTCTGAAAAGCGGTACAAAATTTTCCTAACATGTAACAACTCTAAATTTCAGCTTGTCCTGTCTGATATATTGTAATTTTTATCTAATTTACAAAATTAAAAAAATTAGAAAAACTAATTTATACATTTAAAAAATGGAATATTACTAAGTTTCTCTAAGCTGTAACTGCAAACCATCAAATCATGGAGTTCCAAAACAGCTGCTGATGTTAAGTATAAGCTGGAATACTGTCAAACTGACAACCTAGACATCAGGATACACAATTGTTAATTCTCAAGAAAGACTTAAAATTTCTTCATGCCTCTGGTCTTGAAAAGCCATAGACTCTCCTGAGCTTAAAAAAGGCCTAAACCAAGTAACCAACACTGCCCCTCCCTTGATTAAAGTAGGTTTAGAGAACTAATAAAGTCAACATGCAGTTAACTTCAGACATTTTTTCAAAGTATTACTAGAGTGATATCTTATTTTTCCCTTCTAATTTTCAGTTTTCTTCAAAGGAAGAAACATAGGTTCAGTTTCCCAAAAAACTATTAAACTGGAGGTTTCTCTTGGTGGAAAAGGTAGGGTATAGTGGATGACAGGCTTTCAGTCAACCAAAAAAAGCCAGAAGGTCCCACACCCTTCTGGCAAGTGTGCTTCACTGCATTCAACATCCAAGTTGAATATCTGATTTCACTGGAACACAAGTTCTATGGCTTTGACTATGTTGCATGTGTGGAAAGCGCAACCGACTGCCAAATGCAGTCGATTAATAGTCCACTGTGAATTTACAGATTAACTCTGCAAATACAATATTAGAGTAGATGAGTAACACAACCATTCTACCTTACACACAAAAATACTTTGAATAACTAGCAGGGGCAATCAAATAATTGATCGCCTGCCTAAAGCAGCTTGAAGTTTATTCAATAAATGTTTTCTTCCAGCAGTGAGGCCTAATTTTAAAAATTCATATAGCTCCCACTGGTTCTGTGCTTGAACTCTTGAGCTACTGGTATTTTCCAGATCGGCAGCCAGAGGAATGCAGAAGGAACGTGTGGAATCACGCACAGTGACCACATGAGCATTAGATTGGATTCCATCCTCCTGAAATATACTCTAGCCTTTCCACCTAAGATGGTTTGTGTAACACAGTAGGCCCAGCTCTTTCCAAAAACTGTTTAATCAGAACCTTAAGAGCACAATATACTTTTTGGAGACATTTATCCAGGGGTATTCAAAAATCAGTCTTTATTTGCTTTTTAAAAGCAAGGAAGAATTCATAGGCAGTTTGCCTATTTAAATTTAAATTACATCCAAGAGGTAAAGAATTATTTATCAGAGAGTAGATGAATAATATGAATAAGTCAAACTATTCAAGCAGGACCTGCCTTTCTTAAACCTATGCTGGCTGGACCTGACCACCTCGTTGGCCTGCACATGCCATGTGAAGGCACTAAGGATGATCTGCCCCACGAGCCTCGCTGGAGCTGAGGTCAGGCCGACAGGCCTGTCGTTCCCCACATTCTCCTTCCGATCCGTCTTTAGATGGGTATCATATTGGCTCACCTCCAGTCACCTGGGCCCTCTCTATTTGACGAGGGCTGCTAGTAAATGATTTAAAGTGGCCCAGTGGTCACCTTCACCAGCTCCCTCAGTACCCTTGGGTTGATCCCATCCAGCCCCATGGACCTGTGTGTGTCTCAGAGGTCTAGCACATCACTGACCATTTCCCTTTGAATTATGGGGGATTCATTCCAGCCCATGAGGCTGGCTACCTAGATAATGACTCATCCTTCTGTTAAAGACTGAGGCAAAGAAGACATCAGGTGCCTCAGGATTTCCTTCATCTTTGTCCCTTCACCTGATAAAAGGATGGAGATTCTCCCTCACCTTCATTTTATTTCTATAAACAATTTTGTTTTTATTTTTTAGAATTTTATATGGCATTGTCTTTATAGATAATTACAACATTAGTAGTAAGATTACAAATAGCAGATAGAGTATTATTTTTTTTAATATAATAAAGGATAGAATAACTCAGTGTTTGCTGTGCTCATCAACATGTGATTCAACTATCAGTTTCTCCTACCAAATTTTAAGCCTCAGAGCTGTAACAGCCCTGTGACACCTCCATTAGCTACGGCAAATAATTAACCTGCTGCTTGACCTGCAAAATCACCTGTGTAAAGCAGGTAGCATGCTCTTCAAAGCATTTGAGAGGACCAGTTTTAAAGACCCAAATTCATCCACTCACTAGACTTCAGAAGATGAATCTTGCAAACCTTGTTTCTCCTTTTGTCAAGGTCTCAATTATTGTTCAGAGATCAGGAAGAGTCTTTTGATTTTGAATCAGGAAGATTCAATCCTGAAGTGCAAACCAACTCATTGTCTTTCCTCTTTAAAATAAAATTGTGGGCATTGCCCAATATTATACCAGAATAAATTTAAGGGATTAGCGGAGTAAATGAGACCCTACATTTTACTATTAGGTGTACGTGGATGAAAATCAATTGAGAAGACAGCTTAGGAGTGACTGTGATGGGTATGCTGAAACCTTTGCTCCCACTGAGGTACAACCAAGAAAGCTACAGAGAGAGGAGACTGACAGCTCTTCTTCTGGAACAGGGAAAACTGGAGAAATGGCCACATTTACTTAAATTAACTTTAAATGCACATTTACTTCATGCTTAGGGTGTGCAAATAGGTATCTATTCTGCAATAATTAAACCCATTAAATTTACATAGTTTGAAACTTCTACATTTTTTGTTTGTGCTTTTATCCAATACCAACAGTAAAAGTGAAGAACAAAGCATAATGTGGGCTAACACCTTATTACATTTGTTATAAATCTAGTTCACTAAACAGATGATAAACTATTTTTATATTTGATGCTATGATATTAACTCAAACCCTTAAATTGTATGTGATCAGCATTCAAAGTAATTTTAAACCCCCTACGCATCCTTCCAAAAACTGCATCCATCCATAAAAACTTTTAGAAGCATCCAATGCTCCTTCCAGCTCTGAGACACCTAGATATCCCTAATTTGGGTCAATTTTGCTCTAGTCCAAAGTCATTCCAGACCTTCCCCCAGGAAGGGCTACATTTTTCTTTATGTTTTTGACAGAGAAAAAACATGATTCATAATGGTTTTCAATAACCTCTTCCTAGGTTTCAGAGCTTGTTCCCAATCTTCTTCTATGGTTTACTTGGACACCATCTGCAAATACAACATTGTACACAGGAAAGCACCAGATGGGATGAAGTCTTCTGCAAAAGACTGAGCAAAATTTCAAAGAACTGTTAAACTGCAACCACTGCAATTCCCTATTCGCTTTGAATTTCTAGATTACTTCCAAATGTAGATACAAATAGTTCAATCTGCCTTATTCAATATAAAAACTCTTCAAAGAAAAAGAATTAATATTTGATTTATAACATACCACGCGTTCCCTAGTTTTGCAACTTTTGTGGGTGGAGGTGGTGCAGTTACTAGAGTGGTAGGCTCCAGGCTGCTAGCTACTGATCCATTATCTTTTGCTGCCAGGGCAATCATTTTCCTTTGCTTCTGAGAAAGCTTGATTCCATGAGACACCATTCTGCTGTGAATGGACATTGCAAAGAAAGAAGATGTAAGATCAATGTCCTTTGAGATGACTCACCTTTAATCCCAAAAATTAAACTGAAAAATAAAGAAGTTACTAAATAAAAATACTTTGCTTAGAGTGCCAAAAGGCAAGGGAGGGTGGGGCAAGGGCAGAGATGGCTGGGAAGCAAAAAAAAAAAAGATCAATTAATATTAAGAGTGACAGAAAGAAAAGCATCATAGAAGTATTCTTTACATAGGTGTCTATAAATGAAAACGTGCAGAGTCACCAAAAGAGGACTACCACCAGATGAAGACTATTTTCTAATCTTGTGATTTTTTAGATTGTCAAGCTTAGCTCCCTTAAACCAAAAATGTTCATACATTAAAAAAAATTATACAACAGCATAGAGCCATTTCTTCTGTCTTTAATAATTTTCTTTTCTAAGCTATTTGGATTCTTCAGTCTTGGCTGTTTTGATTGTAGTTTCTGAATCTATCTAGCAAGCAAGCCTTTACCAGGTTCCATGAGTACTGTCTAACTCTCCTTTATAAGAAAGCCACACCTCAAAGGTCATGAGAGTCACCTCCTGTTCTCTTCCGTATGTTGCCACTTAAACAACTTTAAACAATACTTAAACAACACTTAAACAACTTTAAACAATACTTAAACAACACTTAAACAACTTTAATATACTGCCTTGTAAAAAAGCACATTTATCTCCCTGTGTCTCTTGGGATGCTTCTACAAGAAGGAACCACAGTTGCTTCTGTCTGAAGAATTGTCAACATCAAGAATGGATTCTGGGAGAGGTCAGAGAATGCAAGACAAGAAATTAACTTCTCAAATCCAGTACTCATGCACAAGTAATTTCCAATAAGTCCTAGGGACAAGAATTAATTCTTTTTGGTCGGAACCAGGCTCAGCAGGACAGGGCACTTATTTAAGATACTAGCTCACTTCCTCTTTTGCAGTAGTTGACAAAACAAGACTAGAGTAAAATAAAGGGATACATTTTGTATGCTCAAAGGAAAACAACATAATGAAGTAAACAAAGCTGTTCAAAACCAAATAGGACAACTTTTCTCCTGCTTTTTTTAAACCGAATGCCCTAAACCACGAAGTAAATTCATAACAACCTAGGTCTATCACACTTTTTTATAGATTTTGGTTTTTGACCAACCTTGAATTTGCCTTTGGCATGGTTCCACATTTCTGCATACTTTCTTCAATTTCCATGATGGTTCTCAGATCCATAGCAGGAGGGCTGGCAGAGCTAAATGAAAAATAAAAAGTTACCTTACAAGGCACTGATTTTTACTTACATGCCACAGTTCCAACCTTCACTGAAATCCTCTAAATCATACATAAGATTGGTAACTGGTTGTATAATTTATGTCTGTTTCCTCAATTATGGCAAACCTCAAATAAAATGTTTTTGACAAAACTTTTATAAATATATACATATTTAAGAGCACACTATAAAAATACTTTCAAGACTCATTATACTACAAAACAAAAAGATGTGAACTATGATTACTTTAGAAAAATTAGAACCCTAAAAGAATTAGAACCTCAAACTATGATTACTTCAAAAAAATTAGATAGCTAAATAAGGATACTTATTTAGTAGTCAAATGCTCATGCTAAGTTATAGAGAGGCACTGCTTGTAGCTCTGTCCTGAAGGCTGAATTAGATCTCTCTTTGAAGTACAGGATTAAAATTATTTCACATGATAAACAAAACAGTTTTGGCAGTCAGAGTACTACACAAACATCAGTAACATTCTCAAACTTCAAGTATCAGTCTCTTTTTCATACATGGCCTAATTTTAAACTTCCACAGAAATGAGCATGAATTAAATCTACACACTCCCAAGCTTTACAAAAAACTATAAATTAAAATGTATGTACTTAAAGGCATCTGTAAACTAAGCTGCATTACAACTTGATTCAAGGACAGGCTTTGAAATAAAACATAAGCAGCACTTCCTCCATTTCTCCTTACAGATAAAAAAATAATATTCCATTTTTTTATTATTGTACCAGTTAAACCTGTGGTGTTGATTTTTACAGCCCGTTTAAGTCTAAAGGCCTAAAAAAGGTCTCAAAGTACAGTGGAGCTTCTAAAGGCTTCTAGCATGGTATGATTCTACAAAAAATTCTCAAGTATTTTACACAGTATTAACCAAGTAGGTGTTATGAAAACAGATATTAGAAGTACAGACTGGAAGCAATTAAAAAAATAAGAATAATATATAAAGCATTGCTTTTCTCAATGAATAATTCCAAATGTTCTCCTTTTATTAAATTACCAAATTCTTGAGTTCACATGTCAAGTAATGTATGATCATTTTGAAGAGCAGATAGCTTTTAGTCTGAATAGAACATTATTAGCTTTCACTACCAAGTGTAAAACAGTGACTGTAAGTATTACTGCACCTGAAACTGGTTGCTACCCAATTGGGAGAGCTTGCAGAGTTGTGCCTGGCACTGGGAATGGACTGTGGAACTGACTGCGTCATTGCTGAAGATCCCTTGTATGACTTCATCTCCTTGTTAGGGTGAGAGGGTTTCATACCCTGACTGCACACTTTGTCCTTCATCTAAAGATCAGGCAGAAAATTGTTGAATAAACACTACAAACACTAAATTTTATTTTCTTACTCAAATAAACAGTAACTCCTCAAAGTTGTCTACTCCATCGTAAGTACAACAGCTTCACAGAAAGACTTTAAAATAAATTCTGCTTTTGATGGACTAGATAAACACAAACAAAAGATTGCCAAGAGGAAATCCAACCTCAGCCCTCTCCGGATGAAATCCTTTCATGAAGTCAGGGGACTGCAAGTCTCTGGGACTACCCACTCCTGCGTAACTACCTTCAGAGTCAGATGTTAAAAGTTCTGGAAGTGATTCTACTGAGTTAGCTTTATCCAGTTTTACAGAGCCTAGAAATAAGAAAAGATAGTCGAACTATTAAATCATGAGAGCCAAACTAAACAATGCTTAACAAACATGAAAATTATTCACACCATATAATGAATATAAAACAATCAGAAGTTTACCTGATCCAGAATACTAGCCAGTGGAAAGTACAAGCAAAATTTTGGCTATCCTAAGTATTTTTTCAGAATAACATGACTTCCCAGTTTTCTTCAATATACAAATAACAACAACACTTTTCCTTTGAATTCCTCTACCATCTTTTCAATAAAAAGTGGTTAATTTATTCTTTATGTTTCAGAAAAAAAAAACCACAATGCATTAACAGAAATGTTCCACTTACTAAAACCACATGATAAAATGTGCATGATCTTTATTAGATAAAATACATGCTTTTATCTGAACTTCGGGCACAATGATAAATATCCTTTCGTATGACAAACACCCTTCAAAACAACCTTTAATCTTAAGAATTCACTATTTAAATTCAACTATAGTGTTCACTAGAAAAGAAATAATCTTTCTAAGATTTCCTTCTTGAAATACAGAAATTGAATTGCATGTTACACTTTATGTTCTGTTTTTATACCTGAAAGGAACTCTATCCCACTGACCTGTAGAGGCCGGACTCTGAATAATATCTGATAGATTATATCCTCCAGAGCTGTCAGACCGTTTTCGTGGCTTCTTTTTTGCCTTATTTTTTGCTTTTTTGAAAAGGGCTTCCCTAATAGGAAAAAAAACCAAAAAACCCACAGAATGCATTAAAGCCAAAGAAACTGAGTTTCAGAATTACCCATGTCAATGTCACTTTTTTCAGTTAGCAGCAGCAGTTATACTTCAAGCAGTAGTATCTGATCTCAGCAGCTGGCACTAGCTGCTTGCTCCTGCTCTGCTTGTGCACTGGCACAACCATTTCATAAATTATTTGGGGGAAAAAGAATCCAGGAGGAAAAAGAAAAAAAACTCCCATCTAGATCTAGCCTCTGGACTATTCTACTGCACACAGACTTCCACCGAGACAGTGGAAGATACAGCTGCTGCACAGGCTGGCACTGCCACCTAGGTCAGATTAAACCTGCTACACATCACAGCAAACGACATAAAGCAAATTACAGACAACTCTCCGCTTTTTTCTTTCTTGCTTTCTCCTAAATTACTTAAGTTCAATAAATGCCACAGTTGGTCTCATTCTTCCCCAGCATAAACACTGCCACCGTGATAATACTAATTTTACAATAAAGCAGATACAGGGTGATGTTACCTAAATGTCATGTGTTCCTGTATATGCTATTAGGAAGAGTGAAATCAAATAAAAGGCATCTTTCATTTTAACAAAACTACTAGATATTCAGAATTACATGAAATGCAGCTACAGTGCATTATTTCAAAGCTTCTTTAAGCAGCTCTTTGTTAAGTAACTATATAACTACTTAATCACTCCAGCAGTACTACCTTACAGTACTTGAGGTGTCTAGTTTTTAATCCTTGGACTAGCCAATTCCCTAGAAGCTACCACCCAGCCTTGAAAAACACTGAAAGGTTTGAAATCGAATACAAGATAGCCTCTATACACTAGTTAATTCAATACAACCTTTCCTGACACAAGTGCTCAGAACAGTACAGAATACTGCAGGGTGAGGTTTCTTCTGCACGCTGACATTTTATCCCACTATTTGCAAACCTCTTACCAAGCCATCCTATCATACAACAAAGCTCTGTATTTCACCTGTCAATTCTGTTATTATCAAGAAATTTAGATTATCACAATTTTTCAAACGGATCTATAGTACATTCAAGTCTGTTTTTTCTCTTTTGATTTCTCCTAATTCAGTGAAGTACAATGAACTGCACAGTTGGTCTCACACATACACAGATACTCTCATCACATGCACAACCCCCAAATATCACTGTGAATGCTCATTTTGCAACCTTTACTCACATGCTACTTATAAATTGAAAGTGCTCTGCTGCAGTTTTGCAACATTTTCAAAGACTTAAGGAAAATGAGAATGGTCTTTGAAATTTCCATTTCTTAATATTTCAATTCTGGACTTAAACGCAGTCAGGAACCAATACAAATGGGGATTAATACCACACACAGTTCTTCTAATTAAAAATATTAGTGAAAAACAAATACTTACTGAGAATTTTGTTCTGTATTCATTTCTTCCCTTAAAAATACGAAGTTCTCTCCATCTTCAGGCTCAAAAGAACTTATGTCAGGTCCATCTGGATAGGGAGTAATTACTCTCCTGACCATAGCTGGAATCTGCAGTTGTAAAAGCCATTACATTTTCACTTAAGTTGTATGCTAGCAAATTTATGTAAGAGCACCAAAACTGATCACCATTTAAAATGCTTTCACAGATCAGGTAATTAATTACTTAACAAGCTTTTAAACTTAAGTTATATCTTTAAGCAAAATTGGAGAAATACCTTAAGTGACAGACTCAAAATGCATATGTTTCATTTATTGTTAACTTATGGCAAAAAATTCTTCAGGATTTTGCAAATATTTCTCTTTTACAGAGAATACTGGATTATAACGTGTCTTAGCTTTCACCGTTGCATTACAGTTCAACTTTCCCATTATTCTTCTTACTGATTTTAACATCTATATGATCATGCTGAAGTTTTCAGCTTTCTTCTCCTTTCTTCTAAATAAGGGATGCTCTTTTCCATAGGTTTTGCTTATGCTGTTCCATGCAACAATTGTTAATTACAGAACATTAACATGTTTACTATGTGTAACTAATTAATTTAAAAGACACAACACTGTTGCAGCAGTAGCTAGTGAATAATGAAACATGAACTCCTTGAGAGTGAGGATAGAAGCAGACAACTTTATCTTTTGAGTCAGATGTTCCACTTCAGCCGATCACCTAGACTCTGCAGGTACATATTTATCACATCTATTCCCATTTTTCACCTAATCACCCTACACTCAAGTTGTACAACTTACCATTTTCCTGTAATAAACAGAGAGATCCTTCACAACTTCATCACTTAAGACATCCAGAGTCCTAAAAAAAAAATTATTCTTAAATACCAAATTTATCTTAGCAGCTTATAAAAAATTACATTAATGAAAAATCCAAACAAACATTTTGGATGAGTATCACCTATTGATGGTGGTCAGAGTCTAAAGGAAGACACTGAACACAAAATAAAAACTAATCAATATCTTTGTTGTAGGGCAGGATTAAACACAATCTTCCCACCTACTTTTACTAAAGTCACAGCCAAAACAGACCTATATAGTTAAGTTCCCAAGAACTGGTCATTGCTTTACCTATTTCTGCATACTTTCTTCCTGACATGTATCTAAATACTCCAAATCTACGTAAATTCTCCATAAAACTCAAACACAACACACGACATAGACATTTATGCCAATACACAGTACTACAGCAATGAACTTGACTCAACAGAACTGTCTTGTCCATGTGAGCAGTTCTCCTTGCAAAAAGCTGTCAGGACTTGGTTTTGTCTCAGGTTTCTCAAATTTAAAGTCTTTCTACCCAATACTAATATTTTCAGATTTTCACTAAAATGTAAATACAGTCTTAATCACAGTAAGAATATTGCATGTAGGCATAAGATGAAACAAATCTGAATTCCAAGTAATATTTAAGGCAATGTTACTAGATTTTTACTATTCTCTCCAAAATCAAAGGTTAAAATGTTTATATTTTATGAAGAGGTGAAGAAGGAAATTGCTAATATGAACTCCTGTATCTGGGATTCAAGTGAAGCCACTGTGTGACGTGGCAATGAAATGCTGGCATTCTGAACTGTTTCACATCTCTAAGAACTTCCATAAGGGACAAGAAGTCTGACAAAAAGGACAGAGAGGACTAACGATACAGATCTTTTTTTTGGCTGTGTTTTTTGGTGTTTTTCTTAAGGTTTTTCTAGAAAAAAACTTCAGTCAGTGCTGATAAGGTTTGCCCTGAGAAGATGGTATGTACTTAGGAAGCAACTTGAAGCCCTGTCTAAAAGCATCAAGAGAAGGAAGGCCAGAGCACACCTTCAGCTTCTCAGAACTTTAGAAGAACCACTGTGGAAAGCAAGGATAATAAATTAATTTGTTCAGCTCTCACTGAAGACGCTAAAGCAGAAAGACTACCAGATGGCAGGCCTATTCTCTTAGGAAAATGAAGCAGCTATGTAATACACCTACTTAAAATAGGTATCGTAACAACCACATTTTAAAAAATCCCCACCCAAACAAACAACCCTAAAACAAACAAAAAATATCCATTGCCCAAAAAAACAACCTTCAAATGGAGGGAAAAGAAAAGCCCCACAGCAGTTTTATGCATCTTCAAAAAGACTTTTAAAACCGTGGAAAAGATTAGACTAATGTTAAAGCCCACTGAATTCCAGAGGCTCTTCATGCCAGACTGTAACATATGGTTTTGTACTATAGAACTGGTACAGTATGCAGAGATATTTAACTAGCTTCTGTCTCCCTTACTGGCAAAAATGAGCCTACCTTTAAACTAGCAGCATTCAGCTGCATTTTAACATTAAACTGTCCATATTAGTTATTCCAATCCTTTTACCTTTTTGGGGTATTTAAATTTTACAACTAATACATGAACACGTTTGCATTCCTACTTACCTTGCTTCAAGCAAAGCTGCCATATTGAGTCCTATGAACTGCAAGCAGGACAATTTTAGCTGTTCAGCTTTATACATTGCTGAGAACTCCAACAGCTCAGCAGCATTCTTTAAGGTCACTGCGGAAACAAAACACAACAAACTGAATTAAGTAACTGGCTGTAGTATCAAGCAGACATTTTAAGACTTATTGTGCAGCATGATCGAGTCATTAAAACATATCATACACTACCCCATTCCTAGAAAAAATGCTAATGCTCAAATGACCATGAACTATAGGAAGCTCCATGTAACTTTGTAGCAGCTTGTATGCAACGGCTGCTTCACAGAACTAAAAAGCCCTACCTACAAGCAGATCAGTTTCAAAATATTAAAACCCAGCAGTCCAAAACAAAAAGGAAAAAGAAAGTTAAAAATAGCAAGTTTCATAAACAGCATAAACAGTTGTTAAACTTCCAAATGTTCCAATTTAGTACGGAGAAAGAAAAAATAAGGAGAGTGAAAGACGAGAGAAGAAACACTAAATACAAGGACAGAAATAGAAAAATAATTCATTTTATCATATTTGAAAGAAAAGGTATTTCAATTCAATGAAATGAAGGTTTCACTGCGGTTTAGGGATGGTTAGCTTTTTTTTGGTTTTTTACTTTTTTTATTAAAGAGCATGACATGAAGATGATGCATAAGGAACCAAAGATTATGCTAACCTAGAATATTGCTCAGACTCAAGAAGCAATTATTAGCAGACATGCAATGAACATCAAAATGCAATCACCTGAAAGGAAGATACATAAATTCTGTGCTGCAAAAGGAAAGAACATCTAAAAATACCATTTTTTTATTATCCAACCCTTTATAGTACACGTGGAAGGACTCACATTTTTCCGCAATGGCTACTTCACAGATTTCTTTGAGTCTGGATATAAGAAGCTGGTCTGCTACCACAAGAACATTACATATGAATTCCACATTTTGAGAATCTGGAAAACAAAGCATCATGTAAACATGTGGGGCAAATCAAAAGCAACTATAAAACATACAGCTTCAATGAGATTTTACCAAAGCACAAATATAATGGCTTTGCAAATTTTGATGGGATTCTCACATCACAAGAAATAGCTTAGAAGAGCACCAACAGTACACTTTTTGAAGCAACAGAAGGAGGGAAAAGGAAAACTGCAGTTTGACAAACTATAGAAAAGGTAAAACAAAGCCTGGGCTACTGCTATCCCCTCAAACTCTAAGAAAGAGTCAAGAATTTCAAATTTTTAAATGTAAATCCAACACAAGCATATTAAGTTTTGAATTTCTATTTTAAAAATACAAAAATTGCAAGAGCTACAGTGGGAAATATATTCATGGTACCTTTTATGGCAAGAGCTTCATCTGTATACAAGTAATCCACAATTATCTGTAGTATGTCAGAATGGATGGGCATTTCCAGCGCTGAACAGGTAGCCTAAACAGCAGAAGTATTTGAAGAAAAAAAAGAAGAAATAGAAAGAGTAAGAGAGGCTAACTATTTGTAATAAAATACAAAATTAAAACAGTACCTATATTAAGAAAATAACACAGACTGAAAGTCACATTTTCAAAGTTAAACAATTACTTAATCATTTGTACAAAATCTGTCCAAGTTTCTCAATCTAGAATTGATTGTAGCAAAGCAATTAAAATCTGTCCAAACTTCTGAATAAATACCCATGAAACAGCTTTATGTTCGATCATTTTGATCATCTCTATCTACTCTAACAATCCTCCTTGATTATATTACTTTTTATATTACCAATTGCCTAAAAGTAGAACTACAGGAACCCTCTATGCAAGTACTGAACTGTTTTCCTTTCAAGGTCAAAAGATCTAATGGAATCACAAGTTCCCAAATAATACTGAAGTAGTCACTACCGTTAATGCCTCTGAAAACAAGGTCCTCATCAAGCCCTCCATTTGAAGAACCATCCTAACCATTAAGGTAAAGCTTTCCTAAGAGCAAATATTTGCCACTAAACCATGCAACTGTCACCATTTGTGTTTATGCAACATCACTGCTTAACAACTTCAGTTTACTTCAGGTGGTACCCAAGTAAAGCTTCATACTAAAATATTTACTTTGCTTTAGAATGTGACATGACTGACGGATTTTTCTTCTAAAGTTTAAAAACCTCTTACAGACATTAAGATTTTTATATAACATCTACAGCCTTTGCTTCATAAAATATTTACTTATTAATTTATGTTGATTTACATTTACTTACAAAATAATAGGCAACTTCTGAACTACATACTACTGATATACAAAACCATGATACAAATGGACACTCAACACTTAAAAAAACCCCCTTAAATCAATCATTTGTCTCACGGTGTTCCAATTATGTTTTTTCAGGGATGACTTAGGAAAAGGCAGCACAGTAACCTGGAGAACAGGTGAAGTTCTGTTTCACAGCAGAACAGAACTGCCAGTACTTCACTTAAGTACATGTTCCTAATGTATTGCTGGAAAGCTACGAAATTTGAGGAACTCCTGCACACTGCTTTAGTTTTCAGTCTCAGAAAAATGCTTCTCCACTTAGTCCATTCCTCTCTTTCCGTAAACATTATCAGTAATGCTCAGGCAGTTAAACAGAGGTATTCAGTGAAATTACAATGTCCAGGAACAACCAAGGAATTGACACACAGCTGGCAAATTGGAACAAAGTCAAATTAAAGATCTACACCTTTTGAAAGAGCAGTTGGCAACTAAGTAGAATAGCCCCTGATATCCTCTATTTTATTTAATAGCAAAAGTCAGCTGGAGTTCTACACACTGACCCTCGATCCTGCTCTCCCTTGCACTCGGTACATATGACAAGCTATTCCAAACTGCATACTATTTAAATTGTACAATCTTTTACAGAAAGAAAATGAAAATTCATCCAAAGCAGTATCCCATAAGAGCAGTCCAGTCAGTGTTTTTTATTAATCCATGCACTAGTTCAAACTAAACTCCTAAAACAAAAGCAGTAATTTCCTTCGATATACAGAATTACATTTATTACTCTCATTTCATACACAATCTCAATAGTACAAATACAGAGTAACCAAAAATGCAGCTTGTGGGGTTCTTTTCTTGCAAACAGAATCAAAAATCCAACCCTTCCCTCTCCCTCATATTTAGGATATGTTATTATAGGGCAAACTGAAAAGTTGTCACTTATATGATGCAAAAAAATTGTACCATCAGACATGGTTTTGGCAAACTTACCTCAATCCATGAGCTGCTTAACATGCTGTGAAAATAATCTGTAAAGAAAGGCATTTCAGTTCAAGGTGCAATAAAATGACAGTTAAAAAAGACAATATAACTGACATTATATAAATATATATAAAAATACACACACATACCAAGTCTTGCACAAAGTACACACTTATGACAGGGGAATTCCTTTCCATCTAAAGATTTCAGGGTCACATCGCAGAGGTATGAACTAGAAGATATTTAATAGCATCAGAACTGTGACTACTCAGAAGAGCTACAAGTTGTAAACTCTACAAATAAATGCTAACTTTAGCAAGTTAGGATTTATCCTTTGAAATAAAACACACCTGAACTTTAATAAATCACAGAACATGAACCCAAAAGAACAGGCACAATACTTTCAGGGAGATTTTCTTTGTCCAAAGTTAAGCTTCAAAAATTCTATCAGAAATATTTTCTTCAAAACACAGTCAATTACTGTTTCAGAAATGCTATGATTAAATAAATTAATTATGGCTAGTTTTAGCCAATCTTAAATGGTCTATGTTAAGATATCTATTTCTATAATATCAGGAGGAACCATAGGCCTTGATGATGCATTTTAAGAATGAACCCAAATTCTGCAAAAACAGCTACTTTCATGCAATGTTGCTTTTCCTTTATCAATAGACTATTCAGGATTTTGGATATAAGTAACTCAATCATGTCAATGGAATTAAAAAACAAACACCATTTTGCTGAAAGCAAATTAGAAAACATACTATGCATTTGCTTATTTCCAATCCATGTAGTCTTATTGTTACAGAAAGCAGATTTACAGAAGTCAAATAGCTTTTGACTGGATTACCCGTAACATTTCTCCTGGCATTAGCATTCTATGACACAGTTAATCCACAGAACACATTAAGGTATAGTAAAAAGAAACAAAGATATACCACACATAATCTACCCCCAATTACTAATTTACAGATCAAGTCTATAAATATCTACAGAGAACTTCCAAACCTGAGTTACTATGATAGAGACAATTGCATACCAGAAGTTAAAATGCAACTGGATCAACCTTAGTCCTTACTTAACAGGTAGAGATTACATAAGAGGAAGATGGTGGGGTAGGAAAAACTTGATTTTAAAAAATTACCATTTCTTCTGATTTAACTTTGGTTTGTTCCCATTCTTCTTGTTGACAACGTTAATTTTTCCATTTTCTAACCTGACACCATCCAACCTGCAAATTATTCACATTAGTAATAAGCCATACAATTAGTATACAGTTCAAACCATTAAGAACAGTTTCATAAAGTAACGGTACTTCAGTGGGCTCATATTACGAATACGAAAATGAATCATCATACAAAAATAGAAGCCAGTTGTTACTTGTAAAGTCTTCAAGGCAAATGCAAAATATAACTGACATTCTTTCCTCATCTTAGATATGTATATATTATCTCTGATGAAACCTATACTGTATAGTTAAGGCCGAAGTTCAATATTACAGGGTCAAAAACCAGGAAGTTAAATACATATTGCTACCAGTCAATAAACTGAGCAAAGACAGTGGCTGGGAAGAGATCCGAATTTCAGCACAGGCTTTTTTAGCATCCTAATTCATCAAGGAGGCTTGTGAATGGGATGTTAAAGACACAGGAGTGCTGCTTGTGGATTGCAAAGTACTTTACCACAGAAATGTTACTTAGGAACTCCGTTTTAGAAGCAGCCTCACATTTTGGCTGTGCATGCAAGAAGTGCAGTAAGAAAACTACCCTGAAAAAGCTCATACCTTTCTTTTGAAAGGACAAATGCAAAAAAAAAACCACCGAACTGATTAATGCAGTTCTACAGAGATACTTGATCTCAACTCCATTTGTTTCAGTATGTAACATAAAAATGACATCATTTAAACAAGAATTTAAATCTGCTTTGTGCTGTTTTATACTAAACATGTTTGCTGTCTTATGAAAAAACTGCTAGACTACAGACCACAGTATAGAAATTAGACAGTCCAAAATTCAGTTAGATCAGCTGTCTCTAACAGAACCAGTATTCATGTTTTATGACAGTCTTTCTGGAAAGTCAGATGATTTATATCNTAAACAACAAACTGAAGAGAATCAGTGAGTCTCACTCGTCCTTCATCCCTGAGAAGAACTCACAGAGGGAACCTCCTTCAAGGGCCCTGGGGGTAGGTTCCCAGCAGGTTGTGGGGGAAACAGCAAAGCCCCCCACAAAATATCAAATCCCACAGAGCTCATGTCTCAGAGGATACTGTCATGGTTTAACTTGTCTGGCTAAAAACCACACAGTCACTCGCTCTGCCCTCATAACCCACCAGTGGGATGGGGGAGAAAATTGGGGAAAAAATATTAGAAATCATGGGTTGAGATAGACAGTTTTAGTAGGGCAGAAAAAGAATGGAAAATAGTAATAATGCTAACAGAATGAGCAGATACAAAACAAGTGATGACCAAACAGTGATGGAATAGCTCACCACCCACCAACCTGAAACTCCTATATGTACTGGAAATAAGCCCAGTCAGTTCCTAAGTAGCATCCCCTCATCATGTCCCCCAGTTTCTATTCGAACGTTAGTGTCTTAATTTCCACTATTGTCATAACAACTGAAGTTACATCAGCTTACATAAAAAAACTCCATGGAGAGCTCATCAAAATATAAATGCATTTCCTTTCACCTACCTTCCACTCAAATTGCTGAGCCCAAACTTCTTTGCTGCACTTTGCAACATTTTAATGAGGTTAGCTTCATCACCAGCTTTGCCTTTTTTAGATTTGCTCTTCTGTTTTTCATTTATAACTTGCACTTGATTATTTCTATAAATCTCAAATGCAGATTTTCCATTGACATTTTCATCAAAGCTCATTTTGTTGAGATCAGAAATTAAAGTATCTTGATATTCATCTGATTTTTCTTTATATGTGATTTTTGGCTTATAACCATGAGTCAAAAGATCACAAGTATCAGTGTACATGAACTGCAGAAGGTATGCAAACAGATCTGGATGGACCTTCTCAATTACATAGAGATCACATCCAACAGCATCTTCATCTTTACGGTAGATGTCCGGAGTGCCTAGCTGGTTTTCACTGGAAACAAAGAGCTTCTTGAAGAAGTCGGAGCGTACGGCCAAGATGTATTTGTGCACGGGGTACATTCTTGTGCCAATCTGAAAAGTCACATCATGGATGCTGTCCATTTCATCTGTTTCATCTAACAGTTTGCCAAAATCCATTCCAAAACTTGATAGTGACACACTTGGAATTTCATAGAGACTAGAACAAAATTAAATCCATAATCAAATACTATTTAAAACCTTCATCACATTTCACATAGTATGTTTAATGAGGAGGACAATGATGTTTCTATTTGGTTTCTTTGGGTTTTTTCTTATATTGCTGCACTGCTCAAGATTTCTTGTCCTGTTCTTCATAAAAATAACTTAATATGTAGTTTAATTAGGCAATTAAACTACATATTAAGACCTGTCTAGCTTCAGTATATTTACAGTATATAGTATTTTGCCTTTACACTGTACCAGTATTATCAGAACTATATCCATCTCATTTTTCCAACATGAAAACACAGAAATGCTTGCTGTATTTCATATTACAAACTAAAGCAATAAAGAAGAAAAGCTAATGTTTAGCTATTGATCACAAATGTTGGAAACTATTATGAGAACATAAGAAACATGGTCCAGTATTCTATCTATTTATTTTATTTGTACATTTCTTTCCAAACAAACAAAATTCACTTGTCACTTTTATTTAAAAGTTGATTATTGGTGATTACTGAAGGGGCGAATTTCTACAGTATTTAGAACTCAGAGTGTGTTAGGAAATACGTGGCAAATGCTTGCCTTAAACACTTCAGATAAAACATCAATACTGTCTATTATTATGCAAATACATAAGCTGAGGCCTTTAGATAACTTCAACATAATTACTAACAAAGTGCTATTCTCTAGCAGTATGGATAACTGTATTTACTGTGACTTCTGTTTGAGCCAAAAAAACTGTTTGGAAAAGAATTATTCAATCACAATCATACACACAAAAAAAAGGAAAAATTACAGCTGTTGTTATCTTAAATATACCTGGTTTTAGGATCTGACTGTAATACAGCAAAATTGCAGCCGCTAGGATCAGTGGCAATACTGACAGCTCGGTGGACAAAAGTCAGCTTCTGAAGTCGAATTCTTTCATACACACTGGTTGTATCATGTTCACAAGACACATCACATGAAGGATGCTGAAGGCTTGATGCAAGTTCTGTTAAAAAGAAAAGAAAGTGAATACACATCACAGAAAGATCCTGCTAATTAAAACACAACTAATACAACAAAAAGGCAAGACTGTGACTTCTCTATGTCCGTTGATGGAGTAATTGAATAAGGCTAAACCATGCTGAAGATTTCAGCTTGCTTATTTACAGAATATATAGGAGGAGAGCTGACAGTTTCACTTAAAATCTCGTCCTGTATGAGACAGGCATGTTCCTTGCAGAAAAACAAACCATCAGGACCTACTTTCAGCAATATGAGCCAAGTTAATAAGGTGGTAGTTGTTTTGGACCCTGAAATTGTGCCCAGATAAGGGACTGGGAAACAGGTTTCCCAGACTTAGCAGTGCAAGCAAGTATATTCTCCTTCTTTTGCTCAATAACAATTCTCTTAGGACTCATCATCTAATATGTGACAAGATCATTACATTGGACCATTGTGCTACTATTATTCTTCAGAAGTATTTTTCTTCCCAGCAATCTCCACCTAACTGAACGCTGCAAAGTAAATCTTAGTATCACTGACGGAAGAGTAGCAGCAATGCTAAAAACTGTCAGCCACAGAGGAAAGAACAAACTCTCCACATAGCACTGTTAAAGACTAAAGATTCAATTAAACTTCTTTAATTATTTAGAAGTACTTAAAAACCACTAAGAAATCACTGCTAACCTTTCTTTTCTGAGCTCTTCTTCCCTTCCTCCAGCCACTTCCCTGTAAAGGCTTCACCATCGTGTGTGACAAACATTATTTCGTTCCAATTCAATGCAACATCAGACATGAAGACTTGCCGGCCATACACCCAACGACACTGCTTCATGGAGCTGTTGGAAGATGACTTCCAACAAAACACCTATAATATCAAATTTTTAAGGAAAGGGAAAATCTTCATATCATTTAAAAGCAGTTACATATTACAGACTACTTTTTTTAACACAAGCACATACCATCTCAAAATTACATATAAAAGGAGAAAGACGTTCTTCAAAATTTTAGGATAAAGTGTTATGAGCATCTAATAGAGAGAATCCACAAGTAAAACAAGGAAAATCTATCATGATATTAAGATCCATTTGCTCATGAAGAGTATCTGAAAAGCTCCTCCAAATACTCAAGTATCTTCATAACAGTCATAGGACAGGTTTTACTGACATCTTGACAAGGAGAGTAAAAAATGTCAAGTCAAGAAACAAGTTTTATCTAGTTCTTAATTTACATATTTGTCCAACTGGTTTGCTTATAAACAGTTAAAATTCAAAGCTAGCACACTGGAAATGTAAACCATTTCCTGTTAATTGTTTGACAAAAATCTCAAATTTCTCTATGTCAATTAAGGTTTGAAATGGAGATCATGACCAAACACAAACTTCAAAACGCTCATGAATATGAAGCACTGCGTGCACAGCAAGACCCCAACAAGGTACACTGTACATGCCTGAAAGACAGCCCCAAGCAAGGTAAAGCCCAAATGTGGCATTAGCAGTGCTAAAGTCAGGCCTTCATTTTCTCCCGCTGAAGGACCTGCACAGGTCTGTTAGCATCTAGATAAGGAAGGGACAGAAGAACCTGAGTAACCCATTTCCTTTCCCCTGCCTTGAGCCCTCCAAATCACAGAATGGTTGAAATTGGAAGGGATCTCTGGAGCTTGTCTAGTCCAACCCTCTGCTCAAGCAGGACCACCCAGAGCCAGGAATGCTCAGGAACATGTCCAGACAGCTTTTGAGTATTTCCAAGGATAGTGATTTCACAACCTTAATTGGCAACCTGTGGCAGTTCTGTATCACCCTCCGTGCTTCCCAATATTCAGATAGAGCCTCCTCTATTTCTGTTTGTGCCCACTGCCTCTGGTACTGGCTCTGGGCATCACTGAAAATAGCCTGGCTGTATCCTCTTTACATCTTCTCTTCAAGTATGTATATACAAGATTCCCCTTGTAACTTTTATTTTCTAGGCTAAACAGTACTCACTTCAAGAAAGAGCAATCAAGCCAAACCAGGAAGCACTGATTCAGGAAACACAAGTGTTGAGATCCCATCCCTCTCCTTAGTCAATAATTTATAATACCTGAAAGCACTAAAGATCCCTGTACTTGTCAGTTTTCAACATGGAAAGACATGAAATGCACATGGACATTGTTCCTCTGATGCAGGAAGATCAAGTCGTTTCTTACTGCTAAAGCAGTGTCCCAAAATGTTGAAGGGGCACTACCAATACTACAGATCCTAGAGGCTACACCCCACATGATCAAATACTGAATTGAAAGTTTAAAATCTCTGAGACAACTAATGCCCTAATGAAAAGATAAGCTCATCCTAACACATAATTTAGCCAAATGCAAGGAAAGAAAAAGGAAATAACCATATTGCTCCTTATTTTGATATACAAGCACCGTTTTCAACATTCTTTAAGAAGGCATTCCAATAGGAAAAGCTTCTTTGTAAACACCACTAGATGGCAGTGAAGGTTGAGATCTCTCAGTGAGCAGACCGAGCAAAGGGATTTTGTAGCATCCTGTAAACCAGCACTTTAAAAAGAGCAAGGGAAGAAAAAACAAACTCATGGCATTCCAATGGCATGGCAAAAAGAGCAAGGGAAGAAAAAACAAACCATGGCATTCCAATTCTAAGACAAAAGAGCGTCTACACTTAAATACTAAATGATTCACCAGGTTTAGGTGCAACAATTTGACAATAAAAGGGCCATTTAATCTACCAAATTGCTGTCTTTCAGCAAAGGCTCTAAAACTAACAAGGGAGGGGATTGTCCTGCTCCGCTCTGCAGTGGGGCAGCCTCAAATCCTGTGTCCAGTTTTGGGCACCACAATGTAAGAAGACATTAAACTATTTGAGAGTGTCCAAGGAGGGCAACAAAGATGGTGAAGGGCCTTGAGGGGAAGCTGTGTGAGGAGCAACTGAGGTCACTTGGTCTGTTCAGCCTAGAGAAGAGGAGGTGGAGGGGAGACCTCACTGCAGTTACAACTTCCTCATGAGGGGACAAGAAAGGGCAGGCACTGATCTCTTCTCTGTGGTGACCCGTGACAGGACCTGAGGGAATGGCCTGAAGTTGTGTCAGGGGAGGTTTACTGCAAAAAGATTCTTCACCCAGAGCGTGGTTGGGCACTGGAACAGGATCCTCAGGAAAGGGGTCACAGCACCAACCATCACAGAGTTCAAGAAGCATTTGGACAATGCTCTCAGGCACCTGGTGTGACTCTTGGGGATGGTCCTGTTTAGGGCCAGGAGCTGGACCTGGTGATCCTTGTGGGTCCTTTCCAACTCAGCATATTCTATGATTTTGTGAAATTGGTTATTTTCTATGCATGATTTTGTCCTGTCATATGTTTAAAGTTTGATTAATCACTACGCAGCCTGCTATATAATTATAATTATGACAACTTACTCTTCCAGCTTCATCCAGTGTCAGAATGCAAGTCTTTTGACCCCCATTTTCTTTAAGATGTTGGGTATCTACTTTATATTCCAAATATCCCCCACTGACAAGAACTTTTTTAAGGTTCAGCTGTCTGAAAGAATACAGAAGGTTAAGTTTGTATTTCTCTATTGTGCACTTAATGTTGGTTCTATGACAGTTACCTTTTTCATTTAGACAAGCAGTAAAAAAATAAAGTTGAGGCAGTGACACTGAAAAATTACTTGTGTTTAGTTTCATCCTACTGGTACCATTAACATCACTGCTAATATTACAGCAGACTATAACTTTTGCTTGTTTTTAAGTATTTCACATAGGATAAGTAATCTGTAAGTTCTTCACAAAATTCCATAAGTGAAAATCAGTAGATGACGTAGCTTTGATTTCATCATTACAAAAATTTATTCAGCTGTTTGTATTAAAACATATATCCTATCCCAGAAGGTCATTTCTCCAGGGTTTGCTAGGTCTTGGTTTTTAGCTGATAAAAATCATGCTCATTATCTTTTCTCAGCTGCTTAGTATAAGAGCACAGGACACGGCATTGAGGTTATACAAGTGTCAACACCTTCACTTACAGCCATGTAGAAACTCAGTATAAGGTAATCTTTAAGCTATAATATGTCAATAAATACTGTTAGAATTTGAAGCGAAGCTGAAAAACTAGGGGGGAATTATGTGGGCAAAATCAAATCTAAACAAATCTATTCTAATCTGCCATTGCAAACTAAGTAAAAGAGAACAGGATTAAATATTTTCCTAGACTTATGAGTCAAGAATAGCTTCTTCAACAGGTTTTACATCCTGGTTTTAGCATATGGACGAGATGATATGACAACATCCTCCTTGCAACCTAAATGACTCTTTATAATATGCTATAGCTACACATTGATTAGGAGATCTTCAATGTCTCTACCAAGAGGCACTTAGACAAATTCAGGGTAACAGAGGAAGAAAAAATACCAGTTTCAATGTTTTTAAGCTTACGGCACAAAATATTTCCTCGTAATGTGTTTTTTTAAATATCTTTGGTAAACAGCAAGCGGCACCATAGTCTCTCGTAAAAAATAACCCAAAAAACAAATGAAGAAACAAACAAAAATGATAGCCCTAGTTCATATGAAAGAACTACAAATGAAGAGAACACAGGGCACCACTGTATTTTCTGTACTTTATGCACAAAAATCTTTAAAATAGCTTGCAAGCATACACTTCACTACAGTGAAATCTTCCCCTATTGTTCTTCATGACAAATTAGAAAAGTAACACGTACTTGGAAGCTATCTTTTTGCACTGATAGTCTGCAAGTAAATAAATATCTCCTCTTTCAGAAACACATACTGTAGCGCCATCACTTGCAGAGACCAGGGACACAGAGATATCTTTATGGTGTAGAGCAGAGACTTGGCGAGGTACAGTTACGCATTTTTCTCCATTAGGATCCAGCAGATAACCTAGAAAATACAACACACCCAAAAAATTGTTTGCCATTCCACACGTTCTGCACTTAAAAGATACTTTATGACACTACTTTGAAGAACCTTTAAATACCAAAAGATTTTTTAGGTAGTCGGATAATTTGTCTTCAAAATATTGAGACCGATGAGACCCATCACACCTACTTGTTAGTTCACTACAAACACCTCAAAACCAAGACCTGATATATAAAAATTAAGTAAGGCATATTCAACAGGGAAGCTATTTAATGTGGTGGTACTGCTTTGATTCCAAAACCAGAATTATTTATTTCATCATACAAAAATTCAAGGCAGTAGAAATACCGTAACACTGGCATAAACTCAGATTATTTCGGACACTGGAATACAAAAAATAAGCTTGTCAAAAAAATTACTGTAACTGCAGGTAAATGTGAAGGCAGCAGTTACATGAAAGAGAAAAGGCTGAAGCTGTAATGCAAGACCTCTGAAAACATTAAAAAAATAAAAACAGGTCATTGCTGCTCTGTTGCAACAAGAAACCTAACATCAGGAATCTCATACACAGCATAATCCTGTTTTGTGTGCAGAGCAGTTATGCCTGCACCACAGAGCAGAGCAGGGTACAGATACTGAGAACATCTTACGGGGCAAGGTTTACTACCACAGGTCTACCATGGTGCCCAGCTGACACAGAAAATGTCACTCAGCATTCAGTTACTGTCTCTCTATGGTACTGTACTGGGCCACATGCTAGCCAGAATAATCCCAACAACACAAGCAGCCACAAAAAAAGCTTATATGATGGGTGCATATAAAAAAAAAAGGCAAAAACAAACAAGAAGATACTCATTAGTAAGATATTTCTCTGACAAAGACAAGTTTTTTTCACATACCTTTGACACCTTAACATAGAAACACAAAAAGAGCTGGAACCTGAGGCCAGACCTGATAGAGATTAACTCAAAGTACCAGAGACGGCTAAAAGTTTTGTTTGCACATAGACCCAAAAGTGCAAAAATGCAAATCCAAACCAATATAGCAATACCTGTTTATTAAAAAAGATAAAAGCAATTAAAATGTCCCATTCATACAACAAATCAAGTTCACTAGATGGTAACATTTTTAAAAGGTTCTTTCTTGACTTCAGAATAAGACAGAGTTAACTGAAGATTCTGGTAATGGTATTCCTGAAAAAAACCTAGATATAGGCAAGTATTTCACTTTAAAAAGTTAGTATGGAAAAAGTTATCAGTAGCATGTTTACAGTGCTTGATGAAAGAAGGACATAGGCAGGAAAGCTGAAGGCTAGTTTATAATTTATTAAAGGCAGCACCAGCCAGATTGCTGGAAGGAGACAAGCGTGCCTTGGTGTAATTTCCAACACAGAGACATTCCATTTCCTCAAAGGCTCCAGTAGCAGGACCACACAAGATACATGGAAGGTAAAAGTTACAAGAGTTCGATTGAGAGCTAACTCTGACAAGCTCCTATCATCTCAAAATGTGAAAGTAACTGGGAGGAATGAAAAATATTCTTCAAAAGAAGTATGAAGGGATGATGCCATCAGATTGGTTAAAAAAAAAAAAAACAAGAAAGAGAGAGGAAAAAAAGCTTCACCCAGGCTTCTGTTCTAAGAAGCAGATTACAGGTTAAGCACGAACAACATCTTTCAATGGCTGGGTTTTACTTTCAGAACGCTTCTACCTTACCTAGTTGGCCTCCATTCAGCCCCATGGTATACACTGCTTCCTTAGTCCATAGCACAGTATGGAATCTGCCTGCAGCCACTCCAATCACCATTCTACCTTTCAGGTTTTTTGCCTGAACCTAAGCACAAATCCAAAGTACATCTTAATATTAAGTAGCAACAGGTGAATTTTACATGTACAAACTTCTGACATTTAACTCCTAAAGTCATTAAGAACGAAGCACTAATATCAATCCACATACAGTCCAATAAATCAGGTTATTTCAGAAGTTTGTCAAGTGGGGCACTATTGCACTAATGACAAAAAGAACTAAACTTTTTGTAATATCTAATCAGAACTGGAATCAAGTCTCCTTAGGCTGTCTTCATACGTAAAATGTTGAACAAGACTGAACAAGACATGTATAGCACAGCCACAGAAGACTCAGGTGCTGCAAAATGTCAGCTAGAAGTTTAAATTTTCAAGTCCTAATGGCCTAAACACACAACACTACACTACTAATTCCACACTTCACATTTAACTTAACTTTTCCAGATTAAGATGATAAAATCAAAGCAAATACTGTGGATATAGAGCTGTCATTACACTACTAAAGAACACATGGTACCCCAAAGCACTATCCCGTTGCATTTTCACCAATCATTCTTTTTTACTTTCACAACACTGATAGTGTACATTAAACTTTGCTGTTCTGAAAAAGTTTAGGAGTTATTTTTATTACCTTCACATTCTACTTTCTGTTAAGAAAAACCAAAAGAACATCACCAAACAATTAAGCTTTGACTGATGCTATTTTTACCTGTCTAGGAACACTGCAATTAGAAGGTGGAGGAAGAATACCCAATTGATGGAAAGTATTTAAACCAAATGTGTAAACATATCCATCTTCTGTTAGAACAACAGTATGATCCTTAGCTGCAGCTATCTGGGAGCACTGATGACCAGTTAAGCCTTCCACAAGCCTTGGAACCTGAATCATGAAAAAAAAAGTTGATATAAAAGCATATTGTTTTGTTATTAACCAGTAGCCATCTATAAAACTAAAATTACACCAAGAGAAAGTCATGACCAAATATTGAAATAAAGATAAAATGCATTTGAACACACAACACACTCATTAACATAGCAACCACATCCAGTACAGTAAGATGAATTACTTTGATTTGAAATGCTATCAGGGAAATGTCCTCTTCTGTCAGGGGAGATGAATTTTAAACCACCTGTTCTGAAATTAGATTGGAAACTACATCTTCAGGGCAGCTGAACAAATATTAACTATCATGTGGTATTTTAAATACCACCAACCCTAAAGCTATCTCCCTCCAACACAGGATAAGGCTAATGAAATTTCACAGAATAAGGAAGCAGTTCTGTATCTTTGAGTCTTCGTTCACTCTAACATGACTTCTCCTTTATTCAACTACCTAACATCACAATTTTGAAAAGCAATTTGAAAAAAATTCCTAATTTAACAGAATTACTTTCTTTAAAAAAACAAAAAGAAAATTTGAACTCCAGTCTCCACTACAGTATCCAGCAGCAGAATAGCAAGTTCTACAGAATATCAAGTTTCTACTTGACATTAGAAATTTTTAAAAATTACCGTCCTGCAAGATAAATGCACGCTATGAGGCAGAATAAAATTCTTAAGTCTAAGAATTGTATTGTCATCATATCTTAGTCTTCTCAAATTTTAGTTTTGTGCATTGCAACAATGTTCTATTCAAATGAAAAGGACCAGTGACTTTTCAGTTAAGTTGCATAAGTCTAGTAAAAAGCAACCCTACCGTCCCTCTTCCTGCCACTACAGCTTCCCAGTACTGTACTGCTGTTTCTCTGCCAAAAAGCCCAGCCAAAAAACATTTGCTTCCACTTATTTAGCATCAGCTGGCCTCTAAATAAACTCAGCCATTATACAAGTTTGACCACAGCATCTAGCTATCTGAAGCTAAACTATAATTAAATGCACATTCCTCTACTCTCTGCCACCTCACTATTATCACTGGAGAAACTTTTCTCTTACTTGGTGAGAAGCAAGGGGTTTGGTTTAAAATGAACAGCAAACTCATTTTGAAAGTACACTGACAGAAACTCTAATTCCCTTTTTAGACTTGCTGTTAGAAATAAAAGAAACTTCATACTAGACTGCAGGAAATAACTCAAGACAGCATACCAAGCATGTTTGTTCATCACCATGACCCAAGCGCCCTCCTTGTCCATGTCCACATGTATACACTTGGCCTTTGTGGGAAAGGAACACAGAGTGGAATTTGCAGAGTACCACCTGAAAAAAGAGCAAAAAATGGATGGCGAAGAGGAAACATAGGACAGATTAATTTTCCTGCATAATCTGAAAACACCTGCCATAAGTACTTTGTGAAGAAGTTCTGCTTTAATAAAGTTATGTTTATGAAAATACAAGTAAGATAGTGGTATTAAATCACAGAACACATAAAATACTTGCTTTAAACATATTATGTACTGCCTTTAGCTATTTGAAGAGATCAACAGTTTCAGTTTATTAAAATAAGATCAAGCATGGCCCCATAGGCTAACAGTAACTTGAAAACCTGAGTTTTAAGGTCCACGATGCTGCCTCAGAAATGCCAAAGAAAACACGTTAAGACTGCAGCACAGATTGTCTGCCCTGAATGTTTGCTCAAGTTGTACCTTAAACTTTCAAATATTCTCAAACTGAAGTCACAAGAAGTTATCAGAGACAAAGGTACTGCTACATGACATGTGCTTAACAGCATATGCTGCTTTGAACACGTGATGAATTTTTAATTCAACATGTACCATGCATATTTATTATTCCACATCAGTTCAGTACTGGAGTCACACAGGAAGTCAGCAGCTCAAATGAGTTACAGAAGTATCAAATTTCTGAATGTATTTAAATGATACACAAGCCATATATCCAAAGTAAATCATATAAAACTCCCTGTTCTCCCTACCAAGAGAGAACCACAATTTCAGTAATGGTGATTGGGGTTGCAGGGAGGTAAGGAAGTGGGCAGAGAGGGGAAGGCACCAAGAACTGGTTTCTCCATGGAAATCCCCAACACTTGGTAACTCCTTGGTTACTTTTTCCCCCCTTACACACCCCTCACCAAGAAACGTGGCTGTGTAATACATTAAGAATACCTGTTTAATATACACGCCATTCCGAGGAAAAAGGTCCACCAATTCAGGATGATGTCTACCCTGCTGACCACCATGACCCAAAGTAAAATTTATATTGTTTCCCCAGGTGTAGACTTCCGTGGGATCTGTAATGAAAAAGATCCTCTCCGAAGCTTTGTGATCCTGTGTAAATTTATTAGTATTGTGCACATTGACTTCAAAAAACAACTGCTATTTCTATCTAAAAATTGAAGAGGAAATTTTTTTTTTACCTAAAACTGAATTTTAAAAGCATTTAATATATAAGAAGTAAGGTAAGGTACCATGACAAAATATTCCAACAATATTGTACAGATGATCAACATTAGCATCAGGCATCTCACAATTTATGAAATCCCAGTTAAAACTAGAAAATATTGTATATGCTGGTACATACATTAATATATTGTTTAAAGAGATCTCTTTACAAAATACAAAATAAGATTATTTTATTTCTTACCTGTTTTCTTGAACACCACATGGATAGGCCTATCTTTCATCACAAGATCCAGGGCTGATAAGCCTTCTTTATCCTGAACATACAGACTAACACCATGCTGAAAGAGGAGAGAAGAAGAACTGAAGTTAGTTTTAACTGCACAGCTTGAAGTAAACCAGGTAAGCCTTTACAGAGCAAAACACATCTTTAACTGAACTTTAATACCAACTAAAGAGAATCTTCAGATTCAAATAAACTGTAAGCAAATCTAAAACAAACTAAAAACATGGCAAATCTGTTCTGCCATGTATACATCTTGTTGATATATCAACATGGATTTTATTGTCTCAACACTGACTGTGTAATAAACTGTAATCAGCAAAACACAAAGGAAACAGATGTGAAGATAAAGCACTGACATCTAGGAATGGCAAATATTCACATAAAAATTATTTTACCAGCTTCAAAGGATGCATTTTCTTTAACTGGCATTCTACAGAATCAGTTTTAACAAGCTAGACAAGTGACAAAATAAAAAAAAAACCCTATTATTACTTTGAAAACAAGCAAGGAACAGAGTCTCAGCACTGCTGAGAAAAGGCAAGAGGACACAAACAGCCAGGAAAGAGAACACCGGGAAAGGTTCAGAGGCACAAAACCTCTGAACTCTGAATGAATGGGTCATTCTTTCAGAACTTAGAGAGACACAGATGATCTCTGGAAATACCATTTTCTCAATACAAAAGAGTGCTGCTACAGCAGCATTGGTTTTAGGAAGGAAGTCAAGTGCCACCAATCACTTCCCAAAAGGGAAGAACTCCAGATGTACTCACATAGAACCTAATGGCCAACACAGCTGTCCCTGTTTACCTGAGGTCATGGCTAATATAAAGGAAACCTTATAAAACATGAAACACAACTTTATTTGGAAAAACATTCCCCAGAAAAACAATAGCATACATTCTCCAAATTATAAAGACAACCCTAGTGTAACAGGGCTGGGATTAATTCACCAGATGACATAAAAGATTGACCTATTTTTAGGACTTAAGAGATAGCTGGATGTTCTTCATTTTGGAAGTTGTTTAAAATATTCCCAAGCAGACAGACGCTGCAGGGATATTCACACAGTCCGAATTTGTGAAAACAAACTCCAATTGCTGAGTGGCAAATCTTGTAGTTAGATGCAGTCTGAGAATAAGCCAAGACTGCCTCCAGCCCACAGCAGAAGTCTGTCATCCACACTAGTTTAGGTACCCAGGGGCTGATTCTGGAGCTAGTATTGTTTAACATTTTGACTAACAACCTGGATAATAGCCTAGAGTGCTGCTCCTTCAGCAAAGGTGACAACAGGAGACCAGGAGGAGTGGCTGATACATCAGAGGGTTGTGCTGACATTCAAAGGGACTTTGACAGGCTGAAGCAACAGGCTGAGAGAAACCACAAAGTTCAACACAAGGAAATGCAAATCCTGGCTCTGGGGAGGAACAGCCCGGTGAACTGGTACAGCTGGAGGCTGAATGACTAGAAAGCACCTTAGTAGAAAAGGACTTAGGGCTTCTTGTAGACCACCAGATGACCACAAGCCAGCAAGCTCAGAGTTAAAGCATCCAGGGCTGCAGGTGGGAGTGTTGCCAGCAAGCATTACTCAGCACTGGCAAGCCACAGCTGGAGTGCTGAGTTCAGGTCTGGACTACCAGACAGATAAGGACATACAGGAGCAAGCTCAGCAAAAGACCATGAAAATAATGACTGGGGCATCTCGCATTCAAAGAGAAGCTGAGAGAGCTGGGATGGTTAGCCTAGAGAAGGTTTGGGATGGGGGAGGGGGACAGCATGCCCTATCATACACAATACCTAACTGGAGGTGAGAGGTAGGGATGACAGTGGTACCCAGCGACAGAAAAAGTGCCAATGGGCACAAACAATAAGAAACAGGATATACATGTAAGAAATCCCATTTAAATCTAAAACACATTTTTACTGTACTGATAGTAAAACATTAGAACAGACATGTCTGATGCTCTGCTCAAAATCCAACCAGACAGAGTCCTGGGCAACCTCCTCTAGCTGAACTTGCCTGAGCATGGGGGCTAGACTGGACAACCTTCAGAGACCTCTTTCTATCTCAGCTACTTCGTAATTCTATTCTATAATCAGTTCCTGTTGTTGCTATAATACCTTAAGAACATATCCTTTTTATAATACAGTACAGCAGACAGACTTCAGTTAACGAACTGGAGCAGATAGCACCTTCCATGAGCTGGTTTTTTCTGCTTCTTAGAAGAGTATCAGCAGAGCTAGCTAGCAAAAAAATCTTATTCACTTATGTAACTGACAGAAAAGTGAAAGACATTGGGGAAAACCTGTACAGGCCTCCTGTATGCAAATATCAAAGATTAGAGGACTGAATACTTTTTCATCTATCACGTACACAATTTCCAGTTTTCTAGAGACAGAATCATACGTAAGTCTTGTAGAAAACAGAGTTAAGTCTACAAATGCCTAGTCACTGTAATTTGAAAGGACTGCATTCAAAACAGAAAATTCTCTGCCTTAAAAGGTTTGTTTTTAAACAACTCTGAAACACAAATATTTCATTTTCTCACATGGTTAAAGAGACCCTGAACATCTCAAACAAACATCTCTTCCCTTTGCTGTACTTTCAAAAGGAGGCACAGAAGGAAGATCAATCACAAATGTATACAACTTGCTAATTGGATGGGAAGAAACAGCAATTGCAAGAAAAGAATAAGGGGGACTGAGCAAAAGCCCTGGTTTAAAATACTAATGAAATGGAGATTCACTTAACAGAATACTCAATATCTTGAATTGTTCATCTCTTAAATGTAAGATTAATTTCTAATTATAACTCCATTTACTTTTCCCTTATTTTATGTTCTCTAACACCAATTGGTACAATTACTGCAGGGTCTATTTTCAGAGTATCTTTAGTCTGATCATTCTCTATTTTTAAGATCCTGAGCCTGATATCATCCACACAAACAAGTCTTCAAGGAAGTCCACAATTAATCGAGATCCTTACTCAGTGCTGATTTCTGCATGGGCAAAGGCAGACATCTGTATGAACAGAGACAACCTTCAAGTAAATCAATGCGCTGCAATCTGAACACAGTATTAAGACAAGCCTCAAGAGGCTTCCAGTAGTCAAGTTTAAAAACACACATTTACACAAGCAATACAACTCTAAAAATTGTAGATGCCAAGGAAAACTACAGTTGCAAATCACTCACCTTCAGTAATGACAAAACACAATCAATGTATCCATAAAATATACTTCTGTGCAAAGCTGTCCATCCTGACTCTTTGTCTTTTGCCAAGAGATCCACTCCTTTGGTCTCAGCCAACCACTCCAGCACACCTTTTTTGCCACATGACGAAGCAAGATGAATAACATTTCTACCAAAGGCATCTTTGATAGTTGCAGCATTGTAGCAGTAAGAAGAGAGAAAGGCTTTGATCTGGCCTTCACTTCCTCTGGTAACTACAGAAATAACATCCAAAGCATGCTGTAGAGATCGACACTTTGAAGTGCACTCTGGCATGTAAGAATTCATCTTCAGTTCTAAAGCTGCTCTTCTCCTTAAGGGAACAACCCTTAAGTGTATAAAGGCACTCCAACTCAGTACACAACACAGTGCCTTAGAAAAATTGTAATTCCAAGGATGTAAGTCCAAGTTTATTGAGCTGCCATTAGAAATCTTTGTGTTGTTATGTTTGGCACTTGATCCAAATAAATATTTATAAATATATATTTTTAGAAGTCTTATTTTACCATCTTATATAACAAATAATCTTGTCCATAGAAAATTCCAAAAGTGAACTACCTCTAGCGTGCAGAGGGGGATTCCCCCTCCACACTACCTTATTCTTCTAAAACTCCATAATTGCAAGGGAGACCTGAAAGAGAGCAAACCAGAACAGATTAGTAAACAAAAACATTTTTCCCCTGCAACTGTACCGATTTAACTGCATATCAAACTTGCAAGTACGGGACAAGACAATGTGACAAGGGCTGACTGACCTGCCCCATGCCATCTGAGCTTATACTCAGACATTCAGTCAGATTAAAAAAGCATTACACCCTTCCCCACCCCAGCCTCCAAAGGCACCTCCTACCTTTCTTTGACATAAATTGTTTAGGTCACAAAGTAAACTAGATCCAAAAAAGTTTGCTTTCCCAACCTCAGGGTCCGCAGGATCCTGACTGTTTAGGGTCTAATTGTATCATTACTCTGTGCTCAGAAAGCAAGAGCTGAGCTAAAAAACTGGGGGAGTGGGGAAGCCATCCACCAAAAAATCCCCTCAGCTGCTGAGTACACCTTGGCTAACAGAGGCATTGTTAGTAACGTGGTAGAAGGAAGGAGGGACCACCAGACCTCACAACCACTGCAATAAAAAGATTATGTCCCACTTTCTCTTGCCTGGCCCAAATGCCTATCCACGTCCCTACTAATTCTAATCTGCAGAATCAATAGGAAGGCTCCTTTCCACCACTCCCAGAGTTGCTCACAAAGGTGGGATGGAGGATGGCATCAAAGCAAATAAAAGCAGCTTGTACAAGAGACATGAATTCAGGCTTTTAGCACTCATGCGGGCTAAGGTCTAAAGCTAAAGAAACAGGCAAGAAGAAATGAAGGTCGAAGTTGGAAGGGGTAAGGGAGAAAGAAGAAAAAGGAAGCAAAAATAAGAATTCTTCTTCATGAAAATATATTCCCAGTCTGGGGCATATAGCACTTCTGCTTAGCAGTGCACAGTTATCTTTAGCATATACATCTTTCTCTGGCATCCTTTTTCTCAGAAGTAAAGGAGGCCTGACAGAAGCACTCACCTAGCCTATGAAATGTGTGCAGTTATAGTCAGAAGTGTCACAAGAAGTGCAGACTGCAGTACAAAAATCACACACAAAACCAGAAAACAGAAAAAGTGAACTACATACATCATTTCGTACATCACTAATTTAGTGTGAACTCTTAAGACCCCCCCCCAAAAAATCACACTTCAGTCTTCCAGATATAAGTTTCAAACTGACTGAAACAGTATTCAGTTTATGGTTTTTTCACTGTGCAAAATGTAATTTAAAGTTGTTCTACCCACAAGTAAAATATTCCAAGAGAAGCTGAACAATGCCATCCTGAAAGCTAAAGAAATAAAACTAAAAATGTTAACAAACCCTCGGAGCGGGGAATGGGAGGGATAAGACAGGGACACAGACCAACAAAAACAAAACTCCCCCATCCTACTCAGCTTAGCAGTCATTATAGATGTTCACATCCTACTCCTTGACCCCAACCTCATCAAAAAGGTTGAGCTTAGCTTCCATTGCTTTTCAGCCACTAAATGTATAACCATATTTTCTTAATATCTTCATTTGCAAAGACACATCAGAAAAACATGATTTCTTTTGAAAAAGAGAAATTCCAGTCCTCCTCCTGTTTTAAGAATCGAGATTTCCATAGAGCTGCAAGCAATCAATTTAGACCAAACATTATTAATAGAATCTAAACTTCCAAGAAAAAAAAAAAATCCAGTCCAGAGTATTCATTTAAATATCTCATAACAAAGCCTTCAACAATTACTTTTCCACCTCATTCAGAAGGGTTACAATACTCAGAATGCAAATCTTTGGACATAAGTTGTTCAGTGTGTACCTTCAAAACAAGTTCAAAGAGCAGGCAAATGAAGAAGGAAAAAAAAAAATTTTATTCACTACAATTTAGTCCCTCATCCCTGACCAGGGGTAACACTCAGAAATCTTTATAAGACTAGAACTGGCCATAATTGTTCAGCTTAGATTTGGCACAGCAAGCTTCAGTTCACTCTACAGGACATTTTCCAAACAACATACAAACTTCTGCAGTAACACAAGAAATTTATCATATATGTGTGTGGACTTTTGTCCTCTGACCTTCTCAAGCCTCAGACCATAAAGAGAAGTAAATCACTGTAACAGGTTGGAAAAAAGCTCTGATTTCAAGAACACAGCCTGACTTGCTGCTCCAACGAATCGAAGTGTGATAGGTAACTATTAGCACATGAAGCACCCTTCTAAAACTAACAGTTAAAAAAAAAACACTCCCAAAAAAAACCAAACCAAAACAAAAAAATCATAAAAAATTACAAAAAAATCCCAAGCATTTCAAGATCTACAGGAAAAATGTATCACTTTTCACCAATATGACACTAGGAAATAGAATTATGCCATGGAAGAAGTAAAAATCTTATGCATGCCTTGTAAAGCACATCTTAAATATAGCTCATTGTTTAAACATTACTCTTATTGCTACACAAGAAAATAAAGTCAAAGATAAAAAGAACATTAAGAAAAATCACTCAGGGGAGACATAAGGTTGACTAATCTGTTAAACTGGTATGAAATGGCACCACCACACAAGAAAACAGTCCTGCACACAGTCCCTGTGTCATGCCCTCCTTTGTGCAGATCCACACCTATCTAAGGCACTGAATTGCATGAGAAAATGATCCAGAATAAAGTAAATCCTGACACTTGTGCCATTACAAGAAAAGAACAGAGAGGCCAGACAAAAACTTATTGAAGGCACCTGAGCTCCAGCCTATCAAACACCAAAATAATGTGAATAACAAATCAAACATTAAAAGAATAAAAAGTCTGCTAGTAAACAGAAATACAAGCCTGCCTATCACACACTACCTCCATCACAGTGACATTTACTTCAGCTATGTGAAACCTGACTCTGCTGAATTATTTCTTTATAAGTCATTCCAACCCAGCCTTTTCTACTGTAAACATTACAAAACTAAATACTGTATTAGTATATTGATATATACGCCTTGAGCTCAAGACAGAAAGCTGTAGATCAAGTTTTCACCTCTCCACAATCAAGGCTGTCACACTGGTAACAAACACTGTCACATTATAACAAAATCTGAAAAAGAGTGATAATCAGATCAGATTGTTACACAAAGGAAGTCCTTAAGAGAAACCTTAAAACTTTCAATTTGTGAATTGAAGCTCAGGTCTGTGTGAAAGCATTTCTGCTATGAAATGCTTACTTTTAGTATACTTTTAGAATATATAAATTCTTACTTTTAGTATACTTTTAGTATACCCAGCTGAACAGTAAGCGCCTAAAACAAGCACAAACCAGGAAGCATCAGCATTTTTTAAATTTTGAATTAAGATGACCTAGAACATGGTGCCCTTTTGATTATGTGTGTCCACTTTTATTTACAGATATTTCTGTAGGCTTCTCAGCACAAATCACACCCATGTTACAATACCAGTGTCTTCTTAAAGCTGTTAAAAGACATAAAAAGCTAAAAAGGCTATAATATTTTAACACCTTTATGATACAGTAGACATTATTTGAAATTCAAATTATTTTTAAAAACTGATTCCTAATTAACATTATAGAAAAAAGTCACAAAAAATTAAGGAGTTAGAGCAGCGATCACAGTATCCCAAAGATATTTTATTTCAGCAGCAAGTGGGTTTCTAACCCTCAGAGACAGGAGCTATTTATTATACATGTTCACAGCCCAGGAAAATTCAAAAGATTGCAACCAATTTGGAAGCAATTCTTTAGTACCAAGAAAGTGTTTGTGGTATCTCGCCTCCTGCAAGTGGGTAGGTAGGGCTGTCTCACTCAGCTCTCCCCCTCAGAGAAGGCAAAGCACCACTGCACCAGAGCTGTCAGACACCCTCCAAGAAGGAGGGTGTCAGATGTGTCATCTGACCCTATGGAGGCAGAACTCCTACAGCTGAAAAAGCAGCTCTCTTCCTACTGCGGTTGTCTCAAAAATCTGTTTCTCTCAGGAAGTCACTACAAAAACCAAAGCTGTCACACCTCTCCTGAGTATGAAGTGAACAAAGATTCTGCAAATACCTTAGTGACTAAGGATGATGGTGATAGATTTCATTTCCTGCAAACAGCAGCCATGAAATCTCAACATTTGGGAAAAGTGAACAGAGTTGGCAGAAGCCTCCCACTGTGAAGTTCCCAAAACCTCTCTCTGTGTATCATATTTGCTATCAATGCATTCCCAATTTTCTCTTTTTCCAGAAAGCATTTCCACAGAGGTTGTGTGCTCTCTGCTCAGAGGTACAAGGAAACAATGACCAACCCTCACCTCATGGTTGGTAGTGTCAATGTATGTTTCTAGCAGCCAGTCTGATTTGATACTAGAACTGCCATCTGTGGTCCTTCCGACCCTTCCTGGTGAACGCCTATAGTCGGCTATTGGAGCTACCAAAACCTGGCTAACATGGATGTGGATATTGATACCAAGACAGTGGTTGGTAGCTGCTGTTGTGCCTTTTTTCATTTAATAGAGACAATGGTGTTACATGGAAGTGAAAGAGAATACAGAAGAGATTCAGCGCCACTCAAAGACAGACAGCTGGGTTGGCATCTTCAATGTGCACCGCATTGAAGTAACTCTGCTGTCACATTAGTCACATGGCCCTGAAACCCATCCTTGGGCTGCTTTACTAAAAACATATTTCTCAAGACCTTAAAATTGGCATAACTTCTTTCCATTCACAGCTTTTCTGTCAGGGTTTATTAATATATTTTTTCAGTGTTACTAATTTTACTAAATACCAGTCACATCTAAAATGCACGTGGAGAAAAATTACCTAGCTCCCCTAATCTGGCCCTCCTGAAACAGAAGCAATGGTTTCTATTTTTCATATAAAAGAAGCCTGGAGCTTTCCTTGTCAAGCCTAACACCCTTCCTTAAAAAAAATTAAGTACAAATAATATGGTTTTTCTGAAGGTAGTAAATTAATTTTCTTTTCCTTTTGATAATAAGTTGCTAAGTGAAGTGAGAGATGACTGGAAACACCACGCATTTCAGGAAGGTTAAGTCTAGCCTTATAAGGGTATTGCAATATCTTAATATCTCCAGTGTGGAATGGAAGGGGGTTGTTTTTTAAATAAGGATGCTGACATTTCTCCAGGTTGGTCCATTCACATTTGTTTCATAACATCACAAAAGACCTGTAACCATAACAGCATGGAAATCCTTAAAATATTTGTACCTAAAGCAAACTTCCCTACACAGACTACTTGATTAGTAAGCTAATAAAAAAAGGCTTACAGAAATAAAGCCATGGGAATTTGCTATCATGTTACCACTTTTTCAGGACTTTCTGTTGACTATATTCTTACCTAAAGACAACTTTCACTAATACATATTAAAGTAACAGTTCAGACTCAGACAAAAGTGACTAGAAAATTGAGGCTTGGTAGTAATATAACAGGCTTAGCACTGGCATTAAGCAAGATATACTCAAGGAAATACAGATGAATTCCCAGATAAAGCAAGTACACCTTCCAGGTACAGGCAGCACATTGTCCTAGCCTTTAAAGAACAGTTAGACTATAAATTCCTGCTCAGATTACATACCCACAGATAGTTTAACCTGTTCAGAAATTCCTTGTACATTTGTTGAAGAATGGGCAAAAATCTACGCTTTCCAACCCCTTGAACACAAAATGCATTTTATGGGGAGAAAAGTGATTGAATGTACAAGAAAAAACAGGTAAATATAAGCTATGCAATAGCTAAGAGTGGTTTAGCAGCCTGAAATTCCCACAAAGAGACCTCTTAAAAAAGCAGCTTCTTCTTGACTATATAACAGGAGTATTGAGACACAAAAAACAAGGGTTCTGCTCTCCTCAATGCACAAAATATCAGCTAGAGTCCTGCTTCTAGTTCAGATAGCAAGTTTTAAGAGAAGCAATTAAGTAGAGAAAAACTTGGAAAGAGCCACTAGGATTCAGAATGTTTATGGAACAACCCCTGAGTACAATCAAACTGGATCTCTTTTCTCTTTCAGCTGTGGCTTCAGCAGACCACCCAGAGCCTTTGACTAAGGCATCTGTTACACAAAGAAAAAACATCAAAACTCCAGTCCATTTTACTCCTGACAGTGGACAAAGCAGTCATTCACTCAAATTTCATAAATGTCAGGAAGGATTTTCAAATGACAAATTGAATGCACGTGAGGCTCTTAAAACAGGCTAGACAACAAGCAAACTGCTCAAGTTATAAATAAAGGTGACCTGTCCAAAAATAAAGCTAGGAAGGAAAACCAACTTGCTTTGAAAGACACAACATTCCACCATGCCCACTATGTCCCTGGGGCCACGGCAGATCCAAGCTGCTTCATTTACTGGGATGAGGCCTCCGTGCCACCACTCAGCACAGTCACACCCCAGCACGAGTGACCTTTAGAGGCTCTCTCCAGATTTTCTGTAACTTCCTCCTTCACAGTGACAACAGCATAATTCTTATCAGAATGAGACATTCAGTGATCCAACAACCCTAATTCAGTTGCTCCTAGCTGAGCTAAGCAGCACTGCCAATTAAAGGCTGACACATCTGTCAAAAAAAGACCAAAGTACCACTGGTAGCTAAATCCAGCTACAAACGTCAGAGCACATCTATTAGCTGGGAATCATTGTACATAAACAGTAAACTGTGAAATACTGTGCTGCTCTTATCTAGAAATACTCAGAACTGCTTATGTTTAATAACTTCATACTGTTTAAAAAAATTAAAACAAAGTGTTATAGACAAAAATACAGTGAGTGCAGCTACAGTCACTTCCAATCCATCAAGATCTTGCTATGGGCTTTATTGAAACAGATAATGGTGAAGGGAAGTCAAACACAACAAACCACAAGTGTGCACTAGGATTTCACTCCACTTCAAATTATGTCAGCTAAATCCATCAAGGATTTTTCCATCTTGGGAAAAAGTGACGTTTTTGAATTAACTGTGAACTTCTGGTAAGCTTTACTGTAGACTAACTACACCAGATGTTGGTGGGCGATTACTCTTTTTTGTAAACCACAAACTGTGACCAGTTTCCACAAAGACAGACAACTCCACTGACCGCGTAACCAAAAAAAGAGTTGTATTTCGCCTAGGAAGACTACATGGAGGTATCCTTTTAAGATAACGAGACCTCGGCTCTCCAGCGCTTACGGTGCTGGTCTAATCCAGCAGCACTGTCAGCTGCTACCAAAATCAGACAAGTATCACCAAAAAGGCGAGAAACACGCCAGGCTTCCCCTGAATCCACAGTTAAGGAAACATGGCAAGAGGTTCCTGCCAGTGTCAGGGCGGGGGAAGGTCTGAAGTGCTCCAGGGAGCCAGAGAGAGGCCAGCGGCAAGCAGAGGGGCAAGGGGCCATTCTGACTCCCACTACGCGCGTCCACGTAGCCGAGGAGCGACGAGCAACACAAGAGACTTATTGACACAGGCGGCCGAGCCACGAAGCCGGTCCCCTCCCATCCTACGTGGCCGGCTGCCCTTCACCCTCCCCGGCTGTCCTGCCCGGAGCTCTCCCCGTTCCTTCAGCCGCCCACCGCCGCCGTCCCGACCCCTCCGACAGGACCCGTCCCCCGAGCGGCTCCCCGGCCGGCCGGACGCACGGCCCGCCCCTCACCAGTCGCTAGATGAATGGACTCGGGCGGGCAGGGCGGGACGCGCGCTGGGCAGCGCAGGGGCTCATCCTCAGTGACTGCGGGGCAGGGCCAGGCTAAGGGTGCAGCTGCTACCGCGACAGCTCCGCNTGGCAGGGGTCGGACGGAGGTGGCCGGGCTGTGTGGGGTGGGCTTGTCGCTCCTTGTGTCCGGCAAGGGAACGGGCTGGAGTTACCGGGAGACTAGGGAAGGGGAGAGAGCTGAGGGGCCTGCTTCTGTCAGTCTTGGCGGGAGAGGCACCGTGTCTTGCTGCGAAGCAGGGGGACGGGTTTCTGGTGAGGTAACGCCTCCCTCCTGGAGTGCTGAGAAGCAAATATTTAAATAGCCAGCCTGTAGGTCCCCTCAAAGTAATGGAGGGGAAGCATGGAGAAGGCTGTG